>JAJGQC010000525.1:0-27000 GCA_021014325.1 Plazaster borealis
CATTGTTTGTCATTGTATTTGTCTCGAATGTTTTACTGTATGTGAGCATTTGAAGTACCCTTTTTTGGATATCAAGATTAATTGAATTTGTATTGAATTGAATTTAAATGGGTGGTAAGTTCGAGTGTTCCAAGATTCCAGCATACCATGGCAGATTATCAGCCGTGGCTTTTGGCCGAGGTTTTGCAATTCGTGGTGAACGCATACTCATATTTTCTCACAAGAGAACAATAAATCCCGATGAATATGTGAGAACCTTTGCTGTATTTCCTTTGTCAAGTCCGGGTCTCATTGAGGCAAGGGTATTTTCATATGAAAATGATTACTCCGGACGTTCTATAAAGTTATTTAAAAAAAGAATACCGCGCAGAGGCATGGAAAATATTTTGAAATAATGATGCAAAGCGACAAATACAAAAGTCTGAATCGCAATGATGACTGTATACACTGATGAATTTACTGGCTTTAGGTTATTTTATGGTGGAGGGTTGACCACAAATTATCAAAGAAAAAAGACATCTGCAGAGAAGCTTGTATTGAAAACTGTAAGATATCTCAAATATGCCCTTTATAAAATTTCCTTCAGAATGTAAGAAGTATAATCTGAATTTATTTCACAGTGTAAGTTGCCGAACTCAATCAAGAGTTGAAAGTGTGGTGTCCGTATCGCTGACTGTCATGGGAGCTGATGGGTCAACACTACAGAAAAGCTCAGGAGATGTCAACTTTGAATATAGGGTAGGTTTGATTTCAATGGAGTCTACAGTGATGATAAATAAAAATTGACAACTGGAAAAAAGAAATTTACTCTTAATATGAAAATAACTAAAATTTTAAACGAGATGTAGGTAAAGTCCTCCTTCTGATTTAGATGATTTTTAATGCTATAATTGCTTGCATTCAGGAGGATTTGAAACTTTGCATTGTGGGAATACAAATCAAGTGAAGTTTGTCAATCTGTCAAATCTGTGATTTTAGCACCACCCCCAACCCAATGACATCAAAGATATGATTATTTCTAGATAAGATAAGGAAATGATTTATTCCTTCTGTTGTCGACAAATAGAAGGACACGTGGTCTGGTTGATGTTGAATGTCTTCTATGCTTGTTTTTCTGGTTCTGATTTTCTTGCCAGGTTCCATCTATTACAAGTTTCAGTCCTGGTTCTGGACCAGCAGCTGGTGGGACTCATATAACAATCAACGGAATGGCTCTAAATACAGGACGGAATATTGAGGCATTCATTGGTGATACAGCGTGCAATATAACAAGGCAAGTAAAGTCTATACTAAACCCAACAACTAAAGATACTGTATCATTTACTTGAGGTAGAGCCTGTTATCAGAGATTTTCTTTATTACTCTTTTGGGTTGAGGTCTAATCAGAATCGCATCAATTATTAACAGTTGGTTAAGAAAATACTTTTATAGTGGTGTGTCATCTGCTGTATAACTTTGATTTATTTTACAGCCCAGTAACAGAGACGGAAGCAGTGTGCACAAGCTCTGAGGGGTCTGTTGGGCAAACAGGAGTTCTCAAGATGTCTTTTGATGGGGCAAACAAAACAAGCCCGACGTACACTTTCACCAACAACCCTGTCATTACTGAAGTCGATCCAACCAGCAGTATCTACTCGTGAGTATATCTAAGAACATTAGTTGTTAAAATACAAGTGAAACTGTTATATTTCTGTTGCAATTTAACAGCATCTCATTTGACCACAATCTTCAATTTGTATTTTTAAAAGGCTGCAGTTTTAAGAGTAAGTTGAAGCTAAATGACTCAACAAATTGGAAATCGCATTGAACACGCTTTAAAACTGAAATTGTAAAATTTCCTCATTATTTCCTGATCAGATTAGCTACTTGTATCCTATTTTCTTGAATCCTTTGATTTTATTGTCAATACTCAGTGGCGGTCGGGAGATGGTTGTCAGTGGGAAATATCTAAACACTACCCAGATGGCTTCACTTGTTGTTACAGTTGCTACGCAAATCACTCAAACTAAAAGATCAGTTAGCAGTGATGAACCTAATAATACCAAGTTTGTAGAGGTGAGTCAACAGGCCATACCATTTTTTTAATCTTACATCATAACAATTTCATTGATTTAATGTATATCACAATGACCATCCCACATAACACCTGTTTTGGGCTCCCTGTTCCAGAGTCAATTTCTCACAAAATTTGTCTGTTAACTTATCGTGCCCATAATGGCTTAGCCAAGGCTACATTTCTTGCCTCATTTATTCTCCTGCTGTCACTCGTCCTGGTCTATGATCATCTAGAGCCCATAAACTTGTTTTTAGCCTCGTTTCAAAACAAGTTGGGGACAGGGCATTTGCTACAGCAGCTTACCGTTTGTGAAATTTGTTACAGCTGCAGATACAAACATCTAGTTCCTTAAGTACATTTAAATCTCAACTCAAAACGCATTTGTTGTCTCTAGGTTGTTCTCGCTCATGGAGGTGCCTTGAGCACTCTAAGGGTGGATATTCACGCATTATGAGTTTTGCTATTATTATTTTTATTTTGTGAACAAAAACAATTTATGAATTTTTTGTTTTACAAATTGTGTATTTTTAGAGCTGTGCTATGGAAGGCCCAGGGTTCATGCGTTGCCAGACGCCGAATATAACCTCAGCATTAAGCAGCGCTTTATCTCAACGTAATGTGACCTTTGGCTTCATTATGGACGGTGTCAGTGACCTCTTAACGTGGTCAGAAGACAACGACATTGACTTGGAGTTCTTTCCTGATCCGGAGTATGTGGAGTTTGATATCGGCATGTCCGAGAAGACGGAAGAGTTCATGACAATCAAGGTGAGAATTTATCAATGAAGGTTTAATCAAATTGATTGTTGATAAATTCCCATTTCATAATTCCAATACATAAACTATATTATTTGTGTTTTACCTACACATTGATTGATGTGTGTTATTCACTGTATTCTCTGTACTTTCCTGAGTTCCTGCGAAAAAAATCCACAGGCATATTACTAGGTTGGGATTCAAACCCGACCTGTGCCATGCCAGCGCTGAAGTCTACCACCTAGACCAGCAAGCTTGCCCGTTATCTAGAGGCAGTTTGAATGCTATGTTTTAAGCAGTGGATACCGCAACAGTTTTTAATAGATGTTTAATTTGTATCAAGGGTAAAGATACATAGTCAGTCACAAGCTAAATTGCTGCAATAGTATGTTTTGGGCAAGCTGTATTTAAGATCCAGTTTCACTCTTAGTCTGCTTGTTTGTCTATTTCTTTGTGACTATTGCTCGTACATTTTGCTTAAACCTTGGACTCTGCGAGGCAACGATTTAAAAAACTGTATTTTAACGGTTCCTCTTTTTCTTAAAAATTATAACTGATACAAATGTATTGATAATAGCATGATGGTGGCATGGTTGGCTTGTGCTTAAAGTGCTCGCCTCTCACCAATGTGGCCCTGGTTCAATTCCCGACTAAGGCCATATATGAGTAGAGTTGTGCGTTGGTTCTCTCCTGTGCCACAAGGGTTTTTCTCTGGGCCCTCTGGTTTTCCTCCCTCTTTTGATCTCTGGCTGTGTTCCGTGGTCTTAATCGGGTTGATGTGGCTGGCTGCCAAAGCACCCTCGCATGCCTGCTTCTCGAACATGTTGTAGCTGCGTCCTTCACAATTCAGCTTCTAAGCTGCGAGTAAGGATGATTAGCTCCACAATAGACTGTGCAAGTCTCGTGCGTATTCGAACATTGCATAGTGGTCCCAAAAATGTTCGAATACGCGCGAGACTTGCATGGTCTGTTATGGTAACTGATATCTAATACTAGCTCAGAGGGAGATGGAGTTCCTGTAAATGATTGAAGGTTTAAAACTCGCTTAGATCCAAGTATCAATTGATTTGATGAAAATTATTTTGTAATTGTGAGTAATTTCAGCTGTGATATGGTCATTGAAATATATTCTGTTTGATTCAGGGTGAACGAATCAACAATGCAATTACTGCCTCGGAAATCATCGTTCATGTTGGAGCAATGAGATGTCTTGTGACCTTCATTGAAGAAACAACTCTTGGTTGTAATTTACCCGAGGAGCAACTGTCTGCCGGGGACTTCTGGGGCCAAGACAAAGGGAGAGGGCTTCCTGTGGTCTGGGTAAGTCTTAAAACAACTCTTGGTTGTAATTTACTTGAGAAACAACCCTTTGACCAGGACTTCTTGGGTCAAGACACAGAGAGAGGGCTTCCTGTGGTCTAGGGAGGTCTTAAGACAAATATCAGTTGTAACTTAATTGAGAAAGAACCATCTGCCGGGGACTTCAAGGGCCAAGACATAGAAAGAGGGCTTCCTGAGACAAATCTCAGTTGTAATTTACTTGAGGAGCAACTATCTGACTAAGACTTTTCGGGTCAAGACACAGAAAGGGCTTCATGTGGTCTGGGTAAGTCTTGAGATAAATCTCAGTTATAATTTACTTGAGTAACAACCATCTTAACAGGATTTCTTGTGTCAAGACACCGAGAGATAAATCTAGGATAAGTAGTTTCTGTAGGTCTACAGACATTTCTCAGGAATCAAATCAAACCAAAACAAGTAGTAGAACTACCCCTGATTGCACCTTGCTCCTCTTCTCTCTTCAGGTAATTCACAGCAATCTAGAGTTCCGTATAGGTTACATTTCCTATCCCCCTCCTGACTTGTTAACAATCCTACTCCCATCAGTCAGTGGAGCAGTCGTGGTATGCATTCTCTTCCTTGTTTTGTGCTTCTCTGCTCAGCTGTACGGATCCAAAAGAAACGCTAGACTCATCCAGGAAGACATGAAATCCATGGAAGTGGATCTGTCAGATGAGATCAAACAAGGTATGGAGGTCCTACAAAGATAACATTGCTCTGTCATCGCTTAGTTCTTCTGAACATAATTTTTTTGGGAGCAGATTTTCAAGATAATTGAAGAATCAAGATGTTTTCGGAGTTTACAATCCCCTTCTCTCGTTGTTTAAATGTATCTGATGGTGTTAATGGCATGTCTTGTTTCAACCCTAGCAGAGTCTTTCTCAAAGGCTAAATGACAATATTGATAACAATAATAGTGGCTTCTTTAATAGCGCTCAAATCCGTCACCAGCCGGTCACTCAGTGATGCTCAGTGCACTCCGACATTTTTACCCCTAGTCATTGGGCCATTTATTTCATTCCTTAAACCATCTCAGCTCCTTGGAGAGGATACAGGCTGTGCTGCCAAAATATGTAGCACACCAAGCTAAATCAATCACAAGAACCATTTCTACCCTCACAAGTACCCATTTACCTCAGGGTGAATAGAAGCAATTATAGCCAAGTGTTTTGCCTAAGGACACGAGTGTCATGACTGGGATTTGAACCCACACCCCGATGACTCAGCCACCAGAACTGGAGTTTGATGCAGTAAACTGCTAGCCACGACACGCCACAAGTACACACAACTCACACAACCAGTATACTAGTGTAACAGAAGCATTCAAGTAGAAAGGAGTGAAAAGAAATAGGCAAATTGCAGTCAGAAGGAGCAACAGATGTACAATGAAAAAAGGAGACAAAAGGGGAGTTTGAAATAGTTACATTGTTACATGGCTAGAACTTCAAACAGCTCTCAGTCTTTTTTTAAAAACGTTTTGACTTTATGAATAACAGACTGAAAGTGTGATGGTACTAGTGTTGGTCTTGTTTCATTTAAAGTGATTTTATATGTTTGGTAATTGGAACCCACTGTTTGTTTCAATCCTATATAGTTGTAGATAGATACCATAAAACTAACCTGTGAAAAGCTCATTTCAAAAGGTGGTAGCGTTTTGAGATATTGCCGAAAAATCCGGAGCGGTTATGTCCACGCAGGAAGAATAATCTGCAATTGGAATACATAATCTGAGAAACGCTTCTGCCAGAAATACTTGCCATTAACTTTATGAGTAATTACCAATTGATGCAGACCCTTTAAACTGCATTATGAAATTCTTTGGAAAAAACCCCAATTTTCTTAATAGAATGTTGGGCTACAGATTGACATTGATGTGTATTTGATTTACCTCCTTAACTTTTGTTCTTGTTTAGCATTTGCCGATCTTCAGACTGACTTGACAGATTTGACGAGTGACTTGGAAGGAATCGGAATGCCATTTGTCAGTCACCGAGAGTACGCCAGTAACATGCTGTTCATCGGGCAAGAGAGACCCGACACTGAGGATAAAGAGGTAAGTGTCTGCCACTCTCTCAGCTGCACTTCACTCAGATTGGACATATTTTATAAAAAAATGACTTATTTAAAGGCAGGGTATACCTTTGGTAGTTACTCCAAAAATTAATGACCATAAAAACTTACTTGGTAAAGAGCACTGGAGAGCTGTTGATATTATAAAACATTGTTAGAAACGACCCACTTTAAAGTAATGTAGTTTTAGAGAAAAAGGGTAATTTTTAACCCAAAAATTTGAATTGCATACATCTGAAATCACTAAGTTGTATGCAACAAGGGTGTTTTTTCTTTCATTATTTACTTGGAACTTTGATGACCAATTGAGCCCAAATTTTCATAGGTTTGTTATTTTATGCATATTTTGGGAAAGACCAGGTGAGGATACTGGTTTTTGACAATAACCAAAACTATACCCTGCCTTTAACGGCATGGTACAGACACGATCTCATACACATCGCAGACCTGCCAACCTGTACGCATTTTGCGTATCATGTACACATTTTCACATCTGGGTACGGCGGTACGAGATTTGTGCAGAAAATACACAAAAGACGCAAAATCTAAATCGCGGTGTTTTTAAACTGTCATTCGTTCAACCCCAAGTGCAAAAACAACCGAACAAAGACACCCTGCATCTGAGTGATCATTATGTGCTTCGATAAAAAAGAGATTGTGCTTAGAAGAACTATATTTTAAATTCTTACTCACGCTGGAATACTAATAAACCAATGCGTAACAAAGGGGGTGGGAATGGTGCAATCCAGTTTCGGTCAATATGGTACAGTACATTGTATAGCCGTATGCATGGATGTACTTGCACACAACGCACGTGTTTGACATCGTCGTGTGATTATACTTGAGTGTACAACATGGACGCCGATCGAAGTGTCAGATTAATACATCGTTTCTGTTAGTTTTCCTTTGATTAGGGGAGAATAGTGGGAATTTCATGGCCTGTGATCTTTGTAAAAGAGAAACAAATGATGAATTGAAATAGAACTGGACAATTCTACGATAGGCTTTTGTTTGTCCATTTACTGGGCAACCAAAGATGGAACCTTTCGCATTATTATTGTCAAGTTATTTGCATGCCGAGTAAGTTACTATTAATTTAGGAACATTGTTCAACAGTGCTTTTCGTATAAACTATTATATGTTATTGGAATAGAAATCAGTCAAAATGGGCTCACCGCCCGTAGGGAAAACCTTGGCCAATTTTGGTGAAAAGTACTTTTTGTACATTATTGAATTGTTTTTCATTGAGATTTATACATGATATTGGAACAGAAATCAGTCGAAATGGGCTTACCGCCCGTAGGGGAACCCCTGGCCAATTTTTTTTCCTCCCAACAATTTTTTTGCCCCTTGAGTGACATCTATGATCTAGGCAATTAGAACATACAGTGCTAACAGTACATGTAGTTGGGCTTCTGGGTTATGTCGCTGTGCACAGGTTTTAATGCCGCTGCGCTAATGTGGTACTCAATTTTTGTTTGCAAGGTTGGCAGGTCTGACATCGCCATCGTTCTTGCTCACTTTCTTGTGCCTTCGCTAACGTTCTCATAGGTCTTCGCATCGGTCTGACAAGGCGGGTTTTCTCTGGTCTTTGACAATAACCAAAAGTATACCCTGCCTTTAAGTATGAACTTGGCCATAAATCAACCAGATCTTCCGAAGGTGTCGTAATTTTTCCCCGGTCCAATCTATTCTTCTCTGTATTCTTAGTATCCAGATGAAAATGTCCAGAGGGCAATGATGAAGTTTTCCCGTCTTCTTAGCAACAAGGCCTTCTTAATTGTTCTGATTCAGACGTTGGATGCAGAGAGCAACTCAAAGTTACCCATCAGACAAAAGTAAGCATCTCCAAGGATTTATCCAAATAAAATCTTCAGATTTAAGTGCTAAAAGAAAAGTGCAGACAAATTTTTGGAAGTATAGATTTATTTAAATCCAAAATTTCAGATGGTAGTTTTTTTGTTTGTAATTCATCAAATGCAATATCCTTTCATGAGATTGAATTTGTTTACAAACTGTTCACCTAAAGCTAATATAATGGGTACTTTTAAAGTTGAATTTTTTGAAATTACATTTACCTTACCTTGAGGCAAAATCAGAGAAAATATTTACATTCTAAAGGCCTTGTCACACAGGGCAATTTTTACAGGCAACTTTGAGGCAACCAACTGTTGAAGAAGCACTTTGGTAGTACAACAGATATTTGTCTGCACTACCTTTCTCTCCACAAGAAAATTATGTGGAAATTAACAAGTGAATGTTTTTTCTTCTTGGAGATTGCCTGGAACTGGTTGCCTGTAAATTGCCTCGTGTGATATGGGCTGAATTTCAGAGAGCTTGCTTTTAAACAGACAATTGTGCTTAACTTTTTTTCTGCCGGGCAAAGAAATAGCAGGAAATCAGTCACAAGTGGTACATGTAGAATTGTATTTTGCCTGGTAACCTTATTGTGGGATGATAATTTGTTTTGTTCTTGGCTACTTTTTGTGCTGAAGCAGCTCTATGACATTGGGCACTGTCTTAACTCTGTTAATTCCATGTTATTGTTCAGGCAGTTGATAGCATCTCTGCTAACAGTCGTCATGATCCTGGAGAATAAAATGACCTACTTGACTGAGTAAGTATTACAAAGTTACTCTTCAATATTTATTTTATTCTTTTTTTTTTCAGAGAGTACTGAGCAGGAAGACAGAAATCTTAACTTCAGGTATCACCCCAAAAGAAAAACCATCTTACTAAACTAAAAACTTATTCTTATTGAAACTTGTTGTTTGCTTCAAATATCAAGTCTCCTACAAAATAATAACAAATGTAACAGTAAACAATTCTAAGATTACATGGATAAATGGATGTGAGATGAGCACTGTATACTCATGGTTTCTACAAGTCCTGCAGAAAGAAATCGACAGGCTACTTGGGTGGGATTCAAACCACCTTCCCTGCATTCTAGAGCAAATGGTGACAACAGGCCAGTCTGAAGTCTGTAATTAGCACTAGCAGCGGGTACTGCAAATAATTTTTAAATCATTAAAATTCTAAGATTGATGACCAGTGGAAGTTCTGACAGATTTGTTACGATGGAAAACTTCTTGTGCAACGGGCTTGATAATGAAAACTTTATGTGTAAATCCTGAGGCTCATATTATTAATGAAACCAAGGATACGTCATAAGTAAAAAAAGGGTGCTTGCTAAGTGAACCAGAAACACCAGGGTTATTAACCCCTACTCTTCCACCATAAGTGTTCTGGCGGGTTCTTTTACATGCACTACCAATCCCATCTGAAGGACAAAGCAATTATGGTAAAATATCTTGGTCAAGGACACAAGTGGCAGGACCGGGACTCAAACCCACACTCTGCTGATCAGAAACACTAGGGCCCAATTTCATAGCGCCGCTTAACCATAAGCAAGTTTTCGTGCTTTCTATAGGAAAACAATTTGCTTAAAGCATATATCACAGGTTAACAAGAAAATTAGGCTGCCAGCTTGCATGTTCACCATGCATTTGCATTGTTACGTCATTCGTTTTCATACAGTAAGCACGGGAAGGTCAGCTTGCCTTTTCGTGTGCTTACGGTTAGCAGCGCTTTGAAATGGAAAGTTGTACAGTAAGCACAAAAACGCACGTTAAGCAGCTCTATGAAATTGGGCCCAGAGCTTGCGTCTGTGCTCTTTACCCCTACCTCTTTCTTTTGAATACGTTTGTGATTTTATTTTTCAGCATCATGATCACTCTGATGACAGAGCTCATCCAGACGGCCGCTGACAACGGTCGTA
Source organism: Plazaster borealis (assembly GCA_021014325.1). Lineage (NCBI taxonomy): Eukaryota > Metazoa > Echinodermata > Asteroidea > Forcipulatida > Labidiasteridae > Plazaster > Plazaster borealis. The sequence goes on from JAJGQC010000525.1 coordinate 10,002, forward strand.
CACGACGACTCTTTCTTAGGTAACACTCATCCATAATTCTTACAATATGTATTTTGTTACTTTTCTGCTTGAGGACAATCAAAGCATACTGGTAGAGATAAGAGTTGAAACGTCACAATTGTTTTGAGTAGAACCACAGCAACTTGCTAGTGGGACTATTACATGGTGTTACTACAAACCTATACTGTTTTCCCACCAAGCAAAGTTTCAAATCCTACTTCAAAAGACCTACTTTAAAAAAAAATATGTATACACACTACTAGGCCTATTTATAGATTTGTTACGTCATCATTGCTTGGAAAACTTTATCAAAATTTAACAGCATTTTGTTGACTGAAACTATAACACTAATTTTTACAAATGTTTATGTGAAATGTAAAATCAAAGTTGCCTTAAAATCTTTCCTCAAAGAAATGTTCCTTCTTAAAAATTGAAATGTTGTCTAGTTTTTCTTTCGCCATCTTTTTTTTTCCTGACAGAAATGAGAGTATTTTAGAGAAGCTTCTATCAAACTGGGTTGCTCTGTGCCTGTATGACCAACTTAAGGTACAGATTGCAGAACAATTACATGATTTTTTCTAAGATCAACAATGAAATGTGGACTGATTATCCTATTTTATGGATACATCTCATGCCAACCATGTTGGGAAAACATTTAGGTGGGTAGATGGGTAGATGCAGGGGGTGGGGGTAGGTGGATGCGATATTGCACAATTTTGATGGATGTTTTTGTTAGACCTGTCCATTTTAGTAGAGGGTTGTTCCTTCTCCAATAACTTAAGAGATCAAAAGAAATTCAAAATGTACACGTTTGTGATAATGAGTTCAATGTATTGATGTTCCCATAGCAATTATATACACATTAACACCCAGCAACAAGATATGTTTGACTATTTCATTTAAAGAAAAACCCTGTGTGATTGATGATGTCTTTTTTCTTCTTCTTTAGAGTCACACTGCCTATCCTCTGTTTGTCTTGTACCGTGCCATCAAACATCGGACTGAGAGTGCTCCAGTTGATGTCTTCACCGGCAGGTCAAGATATTCTCTCAACTTTGAGAAGATGCTAGAGGAGGATATTGAGTTCAATACCCTTGTGAGTTTTTAGTCAAATTCAAATTGAGTTTCTGGAATGTTTGCTAAGATTTGTATTCATGCATATTATTTAAATATAAAAATGCTTATATGAAATGGAACTAAACCTAGTTTATGAGTACATTACTACAGTCGACTCCCGTTATAACGAGGTCCGCCGGACTGGCCCATTTTCCTCGTACATCCAAACCTCGTCTTAAACGCAGCGCTAAATATAGATACACACGTCATCATTGTGCATGCACACAACACGTGTACGTGCATATACACTTGTGCTAGCCTGCACGGCGCTGTTTGCTTACCAGAACAGCCATTACGAGCATCCTGTACACAAGAATATCATTACTAAATGTCTTTTATTGAGTGATTAATCATGGAAATTTAATATTTTGTACAATTTATGATAACAATATAGCAAAGAGATGTCAACTTGCCGCTCAGCGAGAGCGGATTCTGTATCGTAGCGCATGGTATGAACATGATGCATGCACTGAACGTTCATTTTCGTTGGTGATCGACATGAAGTATATGATAACAGCATGTCAAGCGTGGGACACCAGCGAGATGTTTCTGGAGTTCCGTTGCACATGGACTTGCTTCAGTTACTTTGCAGTTTCCTTTTAATATTGTTTCATTTTTCAATAAAGATAATGTGTTGTGATTTCTCTTTTAAATGTTATTATTGAATTAATAAAATCTGTGCGTATCCGTGTCTTTTAAAATAATTCCTTTTAATTGTTATTCTTGAATTAATAAAATCTTTTATTTGAAAAAAGGCTCCACTAAAAAAACCTAGAACAGCAGTTATGTTTTTGAAGTTTTGCATGGATAAACGAGCAAGGATTGATAATTAAAACCCCCAAATACTGCCGAGTGCGTTCACGACATGAATTTATTAAATAAGCGGCATGTGTTTGAAATTGAGGATTGTCAGGGACTAACCTTTGGTGGTTTTGAGCCACGCGCGTGATTTAAGCCCTCTATTGTCTGCTTGGGTAAACCAGTCCGTTGAATAGACTGGTGGCACTCTACGAGCACCATGCAATTATCACCTCTATTGTATTCGGGGTTTAAGGGCTTCATGTCATTTCTCAACCTTGACGAAGGTAAGCGTTTCTTACACAATTATTCCGGGTCTCGCTACAAACGTCTGAAAACAATACATTTTGTCCCAGGGGACCGCAAAATTACCTCGTATTATCCGTGTTCTCGCTACTACCGTGCTCGTATAATCCATTTTTAAATGCATTGAAACACGCACGGGGCAGTTCGGGACCGGCAAAAAACCTTGTATTAACCGGAACCTCGTAACATGCGAGCTCGTATTAACGGGAGTCGACTGTAAATGAATAATTTCTTGACATTTTTCATCTGGTATCTCCTTAGACTCTCGTCGTGCCCATTGATGAAGAAGGAAATGTCGTCAAGGAAGTCAAGGTACTTGACGTAGACACCATCTCGCAGGTCAAGGAGAAGATCTTAGCCGCCATATATTGCAACTCGCCCTACTCCAGTAGACCCAGCGCCAACCAAGTCAGTCTCGGTATGTCAGAAACCTCTTTTAATGAAGAAACTACCGGGTAAACCCTTCCCCATTGGCCTGCCCATCAACTCCAAAAAGAATAATTTAGTGCACAAGTACAAGTTCCCCAAAAAAACCACTTGATCTATTATTGTTGTACCACAATGTACAACAAAGTTTCAACCAGTCAATGGGAATGTAATCAGCTACTTTTTTTCATGCTGCTGCAAGTTTGTTATGAGTAAATAATTTCAAAAATAGTAAATGGCCTGACGTTTTGACCCTAGCAGAGTCTTTCTCGAAGGCTAAATGAAAACACAACACACATAAGCAGGAATACTGGTGTAACAGGAATACTGTTCATGCTGGAACTCGCTACCTCTCAACATTCAGACTTGCAACTAAACTCAAGTTACTCCTCTGTTCAATACAATGTTCCTCTCTGGAATTATTTCCCTCAGCGCATTGCAACCATTGGAGAAATGCGCTTTATAAATGCTTGTATTATTATTATTATTAACAAAAGCATCCAAGTGGAAATAAATGAAAAGAGAGAGGCAGAAAGCACACAGAAAAAGCAAGGGATGAACAATGAAGAGGGTGACAGAGGGGTGGGGAGAGGGAAGGGGATGGTTTGACCACAAGAGGTTGGAAACACAAGACAAATCAAAGGTTGGAAGAGGGAGAGAAAGTAATAAATAAAATGAAATAATGAACAATAACGGAAATGCTTGTCTGTCTTCATCATTAGAATGGCAATGTGGCACCAGTGGGCGCCTCGTGTTGACAGACACGGATCCCAGACCACCGACTGACAAATGGCGAAGAATCAATATGCTAAAGGATTTCCATGTAAGTGTCATCATGCTGATGAAGAACATTCAGTAATAGACAACCCCCCCCCCCTCCCACCACCACCAAAAAATCCAATTTGTTTTCTTTTGGATGAGTTTCTTTGTGTTTTTTTCATGGGTTACCTGGGTCAGGTATGAGGTATTTCAGACTTATTTGAATTCAGACCTTTTAAAGTCTACCTGGTTATAAAACAAAAAGATGTATTTTTTTCCAAACTAAATAAGGCCGGCTCTTTGATTGACTTCTCTAGCACTGAGGATACTGTTCCCAAAAGCTCCTTGGAATCTATAACTCCAGGGGTTACCAAAAGGTAGAATTGCCATCATTTCAATGTACCTCCCTTTAGGTCTGGATCCCAGTTTCAGACTTTTTTTCTGCATCAGTGACTCTCATCCCTGTTGGGTAATCTTTAAAAATGTTGTAGTAGTTGTTTGAGGTTTTTTTTGTAACTGGTATTTTGTTATCCTTGGTAACCTACAGGTTGGGGATAATGATCAAATGAAGATTGTAGAGAAGCAGGACGTTGACAATGCAACTCTTTCCCAACCCATTCTTCAGTTCTCCCAGGGAGATGAGGAAAGTGCATACGGTAAGTTATTTTGTGTACCATTATGGGTTGTCACAAAACTGAATTTGACATTGGAGCCCCTCTTTATGAAGATATTTCACTCACAAGTAATGCTGTCCATCATGTTGTAAAGAATGTTTTACTGTTAATTCATCAGACCTGTTTGCTGAGCATGCTCTTCCTTATTTATATGTCTAATTATTTTTGAAATAAGAGCTTCTGTAAGTTCTGATAAATCCTAGATTTACCCTGGAATAATTTCATTGTTTCATATTTTGGAGAACTTCCGGATAGATTCAATTTTCACAGGTTGTTTTTAAAGCCATGACAATGATTGGCTCTGTTCTGTTTTGTTCCGTGTGGTACCATTCTCAATCCATTGACATGTATGGCCTTTTTTTTATTACTTGCTGTGAATAGAATTTACAGACCTGACCAGTGGGGCATGAAAGGGGTTTTCCCTTCTGTTGTCATTGATTTGATTGTATTGCTGATTCATTGTCATGGATGGATGAAGAAAGACCAAGCTCTCTGAGCTATAGTAATCCTTATATCCTTCCACTCCCCCCCCCAAATAAACCAAAATAAATAATTATAGCAACATAAAATAAATCAATTAATTAATAAATAAAATAAGTAAATAAAAATATAATAAATACAATAAAGAGAATAAATAAAATATTCAAAATAAATTAAATTAAATTAATAAATTTAATACAACAAATTATTAAACAACACAAAAATAAATAAAATAAATTAAAACAAATTATTAAAATATAATAAAGTAAAGAGAATAAAGAAAATAGTAAAAATAAATAAACTAAACCGATTAAAGTTGTCTTCCAGAATATGTTTAGAACAAAATATGTTATAAATTTCTTAAATAAAGTTTTTTTTTGTACTGAATAATGTAACTTGATTTCTACATTTTTTTCCCTTGTCAGCTAATGTTGGAGTTGATGATTTGGCTAGGAATAATCGACACAGCAAGCGCCAGGATACCATTGTAGAGGTAGAGCCAATAAAAGGAATCAAAGACTGGCATCTGGTGAGTTATTCGGCAATTTAAGTGATACACACAACAATTTTTGCATATGCCACGACAATGCACAAAATACCTGTATTGTGCAAAATTGTTTGTACATGGCATAAGATGTGTAATAGTTCATTTTTATTTTATAATTACTTAATCACTTATCATTGGCAGATTTTGTCATGCAATTCCTTCAATAATAGCTTATTAATTTCTCAGATCTGTAAAAATAGGTATTTAAATTTTAAATATAAATTTGTTGATCAAATTGGAAAACAATCGGACATAGCATCTTTATTTATTCCTGATACTATTCTCTCCAAGGTTAAAGAAGAAGGCAGTGGGTATGATGATGATGAGGAGGAGGAGGAGGATGAGGGGAGAAGACGCAGAGATTGCTGCACCATGTTGAGATCAGGCACCTTCAGAAATAAGATCACCCGCCGGAAGATCAAAGAGATCTCATTCCCAAGACTCATGTCAACAAAGGTATGCAAAAAAAGTCAACTTTGAAATTTTCCATTAAGAGGCCCATACAGTATGGGAGCGTCTCAAAAGTCGGGCATCTTCCAGAGCTGCCAACTCTCTCTGATTCCGCAGAAAATTCCTTAAGAATAAACCAATCTTTTTATGTTCTGATGACCAATTATTTTGAAAATCTCCCTGATTCTGGAAATTTTTTCCCCCTATTATGGTGAATGTAATTCTAAATAACTCCCTAATTGCAAGATGCAAATGTGTCAGCTCTGACGTTCTGGGCACATAAGAACGATCCTGATGGCATACACCTGTATTCCAGTTGATTGCCAGACTGTTCCACTGGACCGCAACATTGTACCAAACTACAGGAACATTTCTACATGCTCGTCTTTTGAGACGCTCCTACACGAAAGAATTGCGCGTTGGCATTTTGAGCGTCCCACCAGTCCAATGGACTGGTCCATATACGCCGCTGAAAAACTTAAACGATCAAATTAGAATGTTCCTTCCATTCTGACTTGTGAGACGCTCCCTTAGAGAAGTGAGAAGGAACCTCTAATTTGGTTTGGGTTTTTCGGAAGAGGTTAAGTTGTACACAATTGAGGTTTACTTGTGCATTGTTAGACATCACAGGTTTGTGGTCAGCCCCTTAAAACATCTCCTACAATTAGTTTTAAAATCTCTGTGGTTTTTGAGGATAAAAAATACTTTCAACCCCCTTGGGAAAAAACCCTGGCTGAGCTCGTGCCTCTATCCCAAACACTAACTCATTTTCACCAAAGATAGAGGAAAGCAAGATACCTGTACATCAGGCATTTGATTTTTCAGGATTTTTCCTGTCTTCAGGATGTTCTCAAAGTCTCCTTGAGCATTCAGACTTTCTTACAAGAAGTAAAGCAGTCACTACAGGGAGAGAGAATATAGTCCCCATTGTGCACAAACCTGTGTTGTTGTATTTCTGGTGATGCACAGAGCCTGTACACCTCCTGATATGTACAATCTGGGAGGCTCTGGATCTAGAATAAGGGGGAACCCCAGCCAGTGAGCAATTTTCAGGAATTTTCAGGAATTTGTCAAGTCTCATCCCTGGGACATTCATTCTGCAAAACAGTCTTTTAAAAAATGACCAAACATTTTTTACAACAAATTAACCATTTCTTGTAGCAATATATATTTGTTAGTAATAATGATAATAGAGGCTTCTTATATAGTGCTCATATCTGTCACTCAGTGACACTCAAGGCGCTTCGACAGTCAGTATTTTCGTGCTAGGTATGTGGAGCTACGTTTCTGAAGTATGAGACCTACTCCTTTACATGGCACCATGTAATTGTTTACAAGGTGCTGTGGCGCAATATGCAGCCATTCAAACCAGGAACATCGGGGAGAACCCCTTCTCTTTACGATAAGTGCACTGGGTTCTTTTATGTGCATTACACAACACACGGGACCAACGACTATACGTCTCATCTGAAGGACGCAGCAATAATGGTTAAGTGTCTTGCTTAAGGACACAAGTGTCACGACTGGGACTCGAACCCACACTCTGCTGATCAGAAACACCAGAGCTTGGGTCCGGTGCTCTTATCCGCTCGGCCACAACATGCCACAACATTTGATTATTAAAACAAAAAATCAATAATTATTTTAACATTATTTGAAACCTGTTTTTATCAGGATTTTGATACCTGTGAGGATCACTTCAGGCTCTATCTCTTCCTTTCATGTGATTCATTTGTTCATTGGTTTTCTTTGCTTTCTCACAGGGAGTCATTCAAAAGTTTGTTGATGACATGTTCAATACCATTCTATCAGTGGAGAGCGCCCCCAAGGCCATCAAGTACCTCTTTGACTTTTTTGACAGCCAGGCCATTCGACATGAACTGGAAGAAAGTGACCCTGAAATCACACACATCTGGAAGAGTAATATGTAAGATATTTGCGAATTTCTTGCTCTTTTTTTTCATGGTGAATTTCTGCCATGAAGTTTTTCACTGTGATGAGTAGGTTTAATGTTTTCCTTATTAAAACTCTCTTTCACTACAAGTAAGCAAACAAACCATGTTTATGTGTTCATTGTTTTTAGTTTGCCACTTCGTTTCTGGTCCAATGCCATCAAAAATCCAGACCACATCTTTGACATTCGAGCTGGTCGCTCTGTTGGGGCAAGCATGGACGTGATCGGTCAGTTATTCCATGATGTACACGATACCAAGACGCATAAACTCGGACAGGTAATTGAAACAATATACTTATTTTATTTTCAAGAGAAACACCTTTTTGGTAGGTCTCCAAACTAGAAACTTAAAAAAACAAACCAGTGAACTATTTTAGAACTTGATGATTTGATTGGGAATTACTTATTTTTTGCTGATAGGAGTCCTCTGTTAATAAGTTATTGTACGGCAGAGAGAAGCAGAAGTACCAGCATGTTGTAGAAGACTTCTATATTGGAGTTCGGGATTTGTCACAGGTACCCACCCAGGAGCTGAACAAGGAGCTGTACAAAGCCAGCGAGGTAATTAAAAATGATCAATTATAACTCAGCAGTGTTGACTCCCACCCTGTAAAGAACAGGTTGTGCGAACAAGTGAATTAGAAAAAGAAAAGATTGATTTGAAACCAAGAGAAGTAGAAATTGTGTATTTCACTAAAAAGGTGAAATTGTCATAACTAGTACTTTATTTATCTTTTCAGAATTTCACTGGTCTGTTCAGCAAGTTGAATACCCTTGAACGGCTGTGGTATATTGTCAGCCAACACAATCAAACGGTAAGTTTGAAAACTCTTATCCAATTAATGAAATATCATCTAAATTCTTGTTTTATTTTTACCCTGCAGGCAAACTATGATCGAGCCATAAATAAAGGGTAGAGGTAGCATGAGAAGAAATTGCTCTAGTCACCTTTGTCTAGTCTCCTATGCAATGATATTTTAATGATATTCATTAACCAGGAAGGGGCCTGGCTATTTCCCTTCCTGCCTCAGTTTGGTTACATTCATCTTGTGCTTTCTGCCTCTACTGTGGCTTCCTTCTTTTTCACTTATTTCTTCATCCTATGTTTTTAGGCGTAAGGTTTATGTTTTTAAGTGCAGGTCTTTTTTATTTATTCCGATACGTAAGAAATGAGCCTTGAATTAAAGGAAGACCAAGATGGTGGACTTTGTCTTCTCATTTTTTCAGATTCTGGATGTTCTTGAGTCTGAACCAGAATATGAAGAAGCCCATCTTGGATACCTTCTTGAGGAGGTGCAAATGACTCTCTCCAGTGGTGATGATCCTGTGTAGAATAGCAAATAATTTCCCACCCCTTGCAGTACTTATTTCTGTAGCATTAGCAATCAAACAATGTGAAAAACCAGCTGGAACATATAGGAATTACTTTGACAGGAGTCCTTTCATACTATCGCATCTTTTATATTAGATAGATGTTGAATTTGCACTGGGGATAAAGAATATTACTTGTTTTTTACCCAAACACCGATGTATGTATTAAAGCATTGTATACTCGGTACTTTTCCGAGTCCTGTGAGAAAAACCACTGACATGTTACTCAGGTCGGATATGAACCCACGACCTTTGCCATTCTAGAGCAGATGTCTTACTACCCTAGACCACCAAGATTGCCCGGTAGTTGGAGGTAGTTTGAATCCTATATTTTAGCGATTTAATAGATGTTAAATTTGCATCGAGGATAAAGAATACTATTTGTTTTTTACCGTAACACAGATCTATGTAAAGTACATTAATGAGTTAACTTTTGAGTTAAGCATTATCTATTAAAGTTCTATTCAATTTTATATCGTGTGTGGTTTTAATTAGCGGCTTTAAAAAGCATGACGCATTACTATTAGCAATGATAGAAAATAGTAGTGACAGTTTTTAATTCTTAAATACTACTTTTATAAATTGTATACCAGTGACGATTATCCAGAAAAGTATGTAAGTCTGATGAAATACTGTCAAGATCGAGGAAATGGTCACCTAGCAAATGGTTCTTATTTCGGTTTGCCACATTTAAATAATCGTGAACAAAACAAAATACTGTACAAATTTTGTGTGTTTTATCAAAAAGGATAACCAACCAAGTTTTCATAGGTGGTTGATGCTTTATTATTTGTAAATACAAATATTTTATAAACAGTTGTAGGCCTAATTTTTTTAAGTGACAAAATGTATGTATGCATTTACACAAGAGATTTAATACTATTTTTGTAAAACTGATATTTTCTAGAAAGATTTTATAAATTATGTGTAGACCTAATTCTTGAATTGACAAAAAAGTATATGACACAAAAGATTTAATATTTTTGTAAACAACACATTTTTTTTGAAATGTGTAATAAATTAATTAATGCATTTAAATAAATACTTTCTTTTTTTCATGATAAGATTATCAGAGCTTTTTTCAGATTGCTTTTTTTGTTGAAAATTGAGGCTTAAATTCCAATTGCATTTTTTTTTAGACAACATTCCTAAGTATCAGACAACGAAATATTGTTTAATAATTCCCTAAATTATAAAAATGGTTGAAACAAACCTTGCTTTGTTTCATTCTAAAACATTCCAACAAGTTTTTATATGAATTTGGTCAATAACTTGCTCCTTACTACTCAGAATGTTGGAAACAGTAGGGCCTACTGTTTTAATTCCTATTTTCATCTTCAGCCTCTGTAATTTGTTTATTGATTTTCTCATTTTGTTTTTTAAAGAAAAGATATATACTGCTTTTCTCGTATTAAATGTTATTGTATGCTGAAACTTTCTATTGGTGCTGCAACAAATAAACAAGTTGTTTAAAATAATTGTTTTTAATTTGACAATAAACAAAATAACAAGCTGTATATAAACGTGTTTTATCTTTATTTGCAAGAAAACAAACATGCTTTCATTGGTGCACTGTTTTTCAATTATTAACCTTTCACAAGACTCTGAACAATCTTGGAAAGAATATCTCCCATTTTGTTCCTGTCTGAAAATCGGTTTCGAAAATATTATGGTTGAGAAAGGTCCTTCAAATAATTCCAAGACGTCAGTGGAAGTGGTTCAACATTAGTAGGTAGTTTTCAAACAATAGTACTTGTTGATTAGGCAAAATGAGATCATCTTGTCAAATCTAATCAGACATTTAATTATATTGAAAACATTTGCATTACAACATCTTTCAGTGTCAAGTTTGGGCCACCGTATAATTCGTTGAAGTTAAAAGTAAATATTTTTGTGCAAGTACGTCCCTGAACGGAGTACGCGCATGCGTCGTAGAAGAAAACTTCTGTGTGAAATGCAAAATAATAATTTATTGTGACGGTCGTCTGCGCTGCAAGGCAGCACGCAGGAAGAAATGGTGGCGAGACGGAAGTGAGTTGGACAATATTTTGGTGTGACATTTCCAATTTTCCAGGTATGTTTGTAGTAAAACTCGTTAGTGTTAACTTTTCCATTAGTTACAACGCATTTCGTAGAAACTTTAAGCTTTATCAATTAGCATGCATTTCATAGCCCTGCGTGTTGGATAAGTATAAGATGGGGACGTCTGTCGTTGCACTGTACTTTTCACGGCTGCCGGTGTCCTCCATAGTCCACGCCTCTCCTCTCTCTAGGTAAATTTGTGGGCCCCCCCCCCGGAGATTCTGTCCTCCATATGGGATATTAACATGGGCTGGAGGCTAGGTAGGAGGAGATGATTCAAAAAGGGGGTACTATCAGAAAAATGTTGCAGTTCACCGTAGGGGGGGGGGGAGCAGGGGGCCCGTGCCCCGCGGGTAAAATTTGAAGAAAAACGTATTTTTATATAATATTTTTTGTTTACTTCTTCATGTCAAATTAGCCAGAAGGCCGCCAATTGTCTCCCTTTGAAAGTCGCATGAGCCCAAAACTCTGCATTCTACTCACCAGTTTCATCCTGAATAGCTTATCATTGATCAATATATTGTAAAGTAATTTTAAGATAAACACTGCACCCTGGCACCTTCCGCTTCCCCAAGGCCAGTGACCTTAAGCTGGGTTTTAGTGGCTGGGACCAGCTGGGATTATAGGTGCTGGTGTCAATCAGGGCAACGTTAGAACATGGATGAATTCTGACTGTTTTTTATTTAATTCTTGAGACAATTTATTTGGTCAATTTTTTTGATTCAAAGTTGCTTGCTTAAAAACTTTAAGACACTTTTCCCAATAGCCTTCATAGCGCCACGGCAGCTCGGGCTGTATCCTGGTGTCATGGGTTTTCGGTAGGATAACGGGGAAATTGTTCTCAATCAACAACTAAATGGTTTTTTTTTAAATCATCTCACCAACCTTTTTACAAAACCCTTGCACTTCATCGTGTGTGGAAATCTTAGTAGTGTTGGTCTTGCGTTACGAGAGATCGTCCGCCATTTACAGTGGTACTGCTTTCACGACGTAGGAGCGACGTCACATGTTATCGGTACTTACATTGGTTGGTATTAAATTAATATTCAGAAGCTAGTATGGCGTGCCAAATAAATAAAAATGTTGCAGTATTGTCCAAACTGCACTGCCGTTAATCGAGATGACTTACTTAATAGATGGGAGTTCTCTAAAACATTTTTGAGCATAAAAATGGTTTTTTATTAATGTTCTTTAAGTAACTTACAAGCTTGTTTGTTTATTCTTTTGTATAATTTACATTTCTTAAAATTAACTTTATTTATTTTGTTTAATAAACTTTTGTCTTTGTGTTTATTCTTTTTGTATTATTTACATTTCTTTAAATTAATTTTATTTATTTAGTTTAATAAACTTTTGTCTTTCTGTTTATTCTTTTGTATTATTTACATTTCTTTAAATTAATTTTATTTATTTAGATTAATAAACTTTTGTCTTTCTGTTTATTCTTTTGTATTATTTACATTTCTTTAAATTAATTAATTTTATTAATTTTGTTCAATAAACTTCTGCCTTTCTTGTTATCCTTTTGAATAATTTACATTTCTTTAAAGGCCCTGTACTCTATTGGCAAGATCGAAAAACACCAATGTTCACAGATTCACACATAACTTACATGATTTAAAGTAAGTAATGGTAGAAAGGGTTCTTTAAAATATGTCTGCCTAAAGTGCTATCGTTTCTGAGAAATGAGTAAAACTATAGTTTTTATCACGCGATATTTTGAAAAACAGAAAACACATAAGGTCTCTTTTCACTATTTTCTCGTGACCTCGATGACCAATTGAGCTCAAACTTTCACAGGTTTGTTTGTTCATGCATATGTTGAATCTCACAAAACATAAACACTGTCTGCGACTACTTTGTCAGCACTACCAATCCTGTATAATACCTTTAAATTAATTTTGTTTATTACCCTGTGAGGCCATTAATTTATGTTTCTGTATTTTACCATAGATTATTTTGGTCGGTGGCCAGTTAACAACAGCTTATTTAATTTTTATTATAATTTCTTTTTACATTTGTTTTTGCATGTTTAGGGTTTTACTCTTCTAGGTTGTGGCATGGACACAAAAAAGGTGAATGTCTGCGCACCACACGCACTGGTGTACAGAACTTTAGGTGCACCCAATGACCGCAGTCACCGTGGGTGCATTGTGCCCATGACACAAAAGAAATAAAATCAATGTTTCTGAGTTCTTCAGGTTGCATCCTTTGCACTTGCAGCACAGGTCTTTTGGATCCATTGTTTGAGGTTCATCATCACTGTCGTCGACATCCAAATCCACACATGGTTGATTTCTTGGTGTTCTGCTCTGGCGGCTTGTCCCAGAAGTACTTGGTTTTTGGGAACATCTGGTGACTGATTGTCTTGGTTTCTTTTTCTGCTCCTCTAGATGTTTCCTGATTTTATCTACAACTGTGTCTTCAGTAATGGCTTTACCTCCTACCACAGCACTCAGAACTTTACGCTTCTTTGTCTCTTTAGGGTTCTCTGTCAGCACCGCTTCAGCCTTCTTGAAAAAGTTGGTGCATATGTCAGTGGCGTCTTCAGCTGTAGGTGTCTCTGCTGGCATGACCGACGAGGAAGAAGTAGCTGTTGGTGGAGGGTGGAAAATTGTTGCTGGAAGGAAACTTGATTGTTTCACAGAACATCGGTCAACTGGGTAGATGCCACTCTTTCTGAATGATGCTTGCAAGTTATTTGGCGTCAATGCAGATGTATATGCCTTGCAAGCTAATTCACACAGGGAGTATTTGTCAACACCAGATGTTGCATTTTTCCGCATATGATTGTGTCTAACACCATTCAGGATTTTTTCAAATGGTCCAAAACATCCAACATCCATCGGCTGAAGAATATGTGAAGTGTGTGCTGGAAGTACAAAAGGATGATATTTCTCTCCTGTGCCCATTGAATTAGTGATAGCGAAACGTGAGACTTATGTCCGTCATACAATACCAAGATAGGGTTTTCTGGTGTTGCATGAGTGCAGTATTTGCTGAAGTGGTCATTTAGGTATATCTTAAATATGTCTGAGTTGGACCAGCCCGAGTCACTGACTGCCCCTGCAGCACCAGCAGAACAACCTGTCAAGAATTGCTGCGCATACGCTTTCCCTTGAAGATGAAAAATGGGGGTATTGCCATGCCAAGAGCATTCCCACATCCAATTACTGTTGTAGTGGATGATTTACCCATGGTCACTGCTGGAGGTATTTCTTGGCGTGAGGATACAATACATGGAGGTTTATGGTTCTCAGTGATGCCCTTTTCATCAACATTGTAGATGGCCTGTGGTCGATCTAGTAGGTTATACTTCTCTAGAATGTGCTCCAATTCATCAAAGTATTTATTGATCGTCTCAAGAGAGGTGGCTTTAGCTCGCATTATCTCAAGAGATCTTGGTTTCTGTACCTTTAGCTGTGGCCAGCGTTTCATGAAGCTATAAAACCACTGCAGTGAGAGGGGCTTATCGGACTTCTTTCTCTTTCCAAGGAGGACAGCCAAGTCAGTAGCAAGTGCTGTAACTTCAGTACGGCTATACCCATAGCCAAATGAAGCCATTGACTCAATGTGTGTTACTAGTGTTTGTTCCTCTTCCTGACTCATCAGGGGAGCGGGTCCCGACTTAGTGGCTTCCAACTTTGTCTTTCCACTGACTCTATCATGCAGAGTAGAAAATGGAACACCATAAGTTCTTGAAGCTTTTTTGACAGAGACACCCTCACCGAATATAGCGTCTAGTGCCTTATCAAAACACTCTGTTTCGTAGTTTCTGTAGGTGTCGGGACGCGTCCCTTTTTTATTGGCCAATTTAATCTGTAAAGAAAAATAAATAATTGGCATGAAAAATAAATCAAATGTGAAAATAAAAGCTCATATTATTTAATTTTATAATTTTTTTTTAAAATTGTGTTGTCCTAAGACATATGGCTAATTAATTAGTGTCCTGAGACATCACAGGGCATAACAGTACAACCCCCCCCCCCCAGCATTCTTCCCCCAGCACAAACACTTCACAACATTCTGGTTTTCCCCTTAAATTTCAGACCAGCCATGATTGGTTTCAGGAGGAGAAAATAAACCCATCAGTTTATTTTTGTTGATGTTGACATGCCATATGTATTATGTTTACCAGAATTTATTACAGTCAGCAAATTAAAAAAAACAAATTCACTTAAATTATTTTTAATTTTTTCCCGAATTGGTGTGCCATAGAATCCCAACTAGCAACCACATCACGTGATCTATCGAGCGACCGAAGGAGAATGAAACTTAATCTAGCAGACGATAATTTTGTTTGGAACTTTCGAGGTTGGATATTGTTTCTTTGACACATTTGATTGTTGGTATAATAATGCACTAGTGATCTATACCAAAAATGAATCATTTTATAAACGTTTGAACGTCACTTACGACAGGAAACTTGAATTTCAGCATGATTACACCGGGGGACAGCACGGACCGTGAGTATACAGCAGAGCTTCTTTCACTGGTGGATCTCGTACAGTCTCGCGGTAAACGGGAATCAAAGTTGGGGGTCGAAAACATATGACGGTCGATAACGTATGACGCTACGGTATACTCCCCAGGGAGGAATGTTATTGGGCCAATGACAAGGGCATTAATGTAAAGCACATTGATACGTTATTATAAAATGCGCTTTATAAGAACTAGTTATTTTAAAAAAAGGGAGACGGACACAAGAAACGGCCAACAGGAAGCAAAGTGTCACCTGTTTGGAAGTATTCCTCCCGTACAGTCGTTTTCCTTGTTTTAAATATAAATAAATATATTAAAAGAATGTCATAATTAATATCTATGCCTATTTCTATTTTAAGATAGGGCCTATTGCTGCTACCATTCCAGTATTCATATAGTTTAGCTCAAAATTACCTTGCGATTGGAAGCACAACATCAAACCATTTTTAGTTACGTTTTCAAAAGGATCCCCATTATTTTCCCCATTGTGTTGTTTGGGAGCCAAAGAAAATGGTAACACCTCCCTGGTGAACATTCCCATTAATCAATAGGAATGTTCACCAGGGAGGTGTTACCATTTTCTTTGGCTCCCAATTATTAATGTTTTCAACACGTCTCACAGGAATATGAACAGATAATTCCCCTTACTTTCAATTGCCCTTGTAGGCCTATTTGTAAGATACTTGTAGACCTCACTGAATGGCCTTTTGGCTTTATGTAGGGCAATTTTTCATAGTTTATGCCAGATTCTGTTGATTTCCTCTCCATCATAATCAGGGCTCGACTTTGTGGGAAAAATCCACAGGGCTTGTGGTTCAAAATGTTTACTGGACCAGAATTATTTTTACAAGACCATAATCAAAATAAGAGAAAGCTTCGTAACCCAGTTTAACTTGCATTTAAGTTAACTGTTTTTATTTGAACAAGCGCTAAGACATGTAAGGGAAGATTGAATTAATTTGTCTTTACGGGTATTAAGTATACTTCATTATGTCAATACTCAATAGAATTGAATGGTATTTCATAATCGTTGGTTCAAGACATACACAGTAAGGTATTATTCTTCTTTAGTATTCAATTAAAAATACACAAGACTGCCGGACTTGTCTGGTCAAAAGTCAACTTTCCCAACTAAAAAAACTACTGGCCTCTGATAATGCATAATATTAACACTCGCACTGTTGAGATGAGTGGGGTGTAACCTTGACAGCTTTTTGCTCTAAATGTGGAGAAATGAGAAGGTCAAAATGTTAGAAATCAATGCAGTGAATTGTTCAAAGAAAGGGCAATGTGAAATGGTACCTTCAAAAGGTACTGAGGGACTAATACTGGATATTTTAACTAATTTCTGGTTGTTCTTTTTGTTTATCATTATAAGCCCTTAACCATGGCTGTGATGAAGAGATATTCACAGCCATAACCATTGCTGTGATTATCCACTTTGTGTTTGGTTTCCGCATTCCGCATATTGCAAACCAAATCAAATGTGATCATTGAACTTGAACTTCAAACAGCAAGTCCTTTAGGGAAGGAGGGTTATGCTTTCAGAAAAGG
>JAJGQC010000526.1:0-42492 GCA_021014325.1 Plazaster borealis
TTTCAAGAGAAACGCCTATTTGGTAGGACTCCAAACTAGAAACTAAAAAAACTAGTGAACTAATTATGAACTTGATGATTTGATTGGGAACTTATTTTTTGCTGATAGGAGTCCTCTGTTAATAAGTTATTGTACGGCAGAGAGAAGCAGAAGTACCAGCATGTTGTAGAAGACTTCTATAATGGAGTTCGGGATTTGTCACAGGTGCCCACCCAGGAGCTGAACAAGGAGCTGTACAAAGCTTGTGAGGTAAACATCAAAACACAAAAATCTACCTCGGCATAGAATTCTGACTCCCTCCTAGAGATCATTTAAAAAAAATTATGTACGAATAACTGAGTTATTTCTGGGTTGAACAAAGAAAACTTTACTAGAGCGGGACTTGAACCTGTGACCTCCGGATTAACGTGTAGGCGCTCTACCAACTGTGCTACCTAGCCCCATGTTGGCGGTCTCCCTGTTTTGTTAGTATCTTTGTTCAGGGTGCCATTCAGAAGCCATACAACCTGTAACTGCTGTATAGCCAGGGATCACACCCAAGTTTACGATACAACCTGGGAAGCGGCTTTTCATGTATTTTAATTTCAAAAGCAAAATCTCAAAACTAGTTCATCATTGGTCTTTTCAGAATTTCACAGGTCTGTTCAGTAAGTTAAATACCCTTGAACGGCTGTGGGACATTGTCAGCAAACACAATCCAGCGGTAAGTTTGAAAACACTTTATAATTAAATTTCCTATCTAAATTATTTTCTTATAATCGAATGTGTGTTGTTGTTATTTGACTGTTTTCCCCTTGCACTTAAACCATTATCAACTCATGAATAACGGGTTACCGTAAAGGTACCACAAGAGAAATCTTAATAGATGTTAAATTTGCATCGGGGATAAAGAATATTATATTTAGTTTTACCCGTACACCGATGTGTGTAAAGCACTGTAAACTCAGTACTTTCCCAAGTCCTGTGAAAAAAAATCACAGGCATATCACTCGGGTGGGATTCGAACCCACGACCTTTGCAATTCTAGATCAGATGTCTTACCAACTAGACCACCGAGATTGCCCGGTAGCTAGAGGCAGTTTGAATCCTATATTTTAGCAGCGGGGACCGCGACAATTTAATAGATGTTAAATTTGCATCGGGGATAAAGAATATTATATTTGGTTTTACCCATACACCGATGTGTGTAGAGCACTGTATACTCAGTACTTTCCCGAGTCCTGTGAAAAAAATCTTTCTTGCCCCGAAAAGAGAAATCTTACTGTAGTCATGACTTTATCTAGTCTCCTTTTCAATCATATATAATGATACCCATTAACCAAAAGGGACCTGGCTATTTCCCTTCCTGCCTCAGTTTGGTTTCTCACTCTACTATGGCCTCCTTCTATTGCACTTATTTCTTCTTCTTGTTAATATAGGCACACGGTAATTAAAAACATTACTACTGTATTTTTTTCTTTTACGAATAAAGGGTAGAGGTAGCATGACAAGAAATTGCTCTAGTAACCTTTGTCAAGTCTCCTTTGCAATGATATTTTAATGATATTCATTAACCAGGAAGGGGCCTGGCTATTTCCCTTCCTGCCTCAGTTTGGTTACATTCATCTTGTGCTTTCTCCCTCTACTGTGTCTTCCTTCTTTTCCACTTATTTCTTCTTCCAATGTTTGTAGGCACAAAGTTGTTTACATAAATGTTTTTAAGTGCAGGTCTTTTTTATAATCATTCCAATACATAAGAAATGAGCCTTGAATTAAAGGAAGACCAAGATGGTGGACTTTGTCTTCTCATTTTTTCAGATTCTGGATGTTCTTGAGTCTGAAACAGAATATGAAGAAGCCCATCTTGGATACCTTCTTGAGGAGGTGCAAGTGACTCTCTCCAGTGGTGATGATTCTGTGTAGAATGGCAAATAATTTCCAGTGTTGTAGTAAACTGGCACTGAATACTCGTACTTGGGTACTACTCGAGTGCCATTTTAGTTACATTCAACTTTTGCTTTCTCCCTCTACTGTGTACTGGGCTAGCAAAGTACTGTACTCAAAGTCCATACTCGATACTCGACTGAAAAACCTGTACTCAGTGTCATGTACTCGATACTTGACTAAAATGTACTCGGACTTTGATTTTAAGTACTCAAGGTCAAAATAGTGTTTTCTTTTTCGCTTTTCTATATATATGTTTATGTAAGGAATAGAGGAATAAAGCTCTGAAAAAAGTATATAATATAGTTGTCTTTGAAAGTATAGTTATCATAATAAGCTTGCATTGTCATCTAGAAATTAAACAAAAAACACTAAATGTTGACGACAAATTTCTTGCCCTTATCATTGTCTTGATTACTCCTTAATGAGTTAACCTTTTGACTTTGAGTTGAAACAATTACTTCAGTGTGAAGGACGTTGTCATGAAATATAAATGTAAAATATTTAAAGATAATAAGTTAATTATTATATACGAACAGTTCTATGGAATTTAGCATGTGTGGTTTTAATAATCGGCTTTGAAATACATGATACAATATTAGCAGTGCTTGCAAATTTGAAGTGAAGATTTTTAATTCTGAAGATTAACTTTATATAAAATTGGGGCTTTTCCCCAAACTCTGGCTCTGGCGCTGGGCTTCAATTGATGTTGAAGCAGCACACAAACTGCATACTGCCGGAAACCGTGGCCTTATTAGCATTGGTTTGGAAAACACACTTAAATCTGTAAAGCAGAGAATATGAGCTTGACATCTTTGCTTCTGGTTATCGGAAATCCTGAGACTGTGCTCGGAATGGAGTTTGGTCTAATGGACGATAACTTAAGAAAATAACACTTGAACCAATGGGTCTGACCTTATTTTATTATGACATCATTTCTAAATCAATACACTCCCCCACAACCAAAATTCTATAAAACATCTCCACAACTTTCACTCATGGCTTTGACTACTCCTTTGACTTGTATCAATACAATTGTTACAGAGGTGCTGAACCTAGCTCATGTGAGAGGTGAGTCTCTTGCACTAAGGCTTAAGGGAAAGTCGAAGGAGTAGTCCAAGCCAAGAGTGAAAGTTGGGGAGATGTTTCAAAGGATTTTGGTTGTGGGGGTGTATTTGTTTAGTAATGATATCAAACAGAAAATACATCATGAGTGACATCATTTCCTAGAACAAGGTAGGAGGACGTAGATGTCAACAGGGGAGTTTATGGTTAGTACTTGGGGGACCTTGAGATCATAGCCTTAGAATGTTTGAGGTGTGTTTTACTTGGTGAATAAATGGGGGTGAGCCTTAAAATGACACGGTATATGGGCCACCTGGTGACACTGGGGAATTATATTAAATTTGGTTGAAAATCATCCTTACAATTACCAATAACAGTTGTCTTGAGAAGTATTTTATTTTGCATGGAATACTGTCATGCGTAAAGAACTTTTTAATTTTCTTCTAATGCAAGTTCGCCCCAAACAAGGCTAAAAGCCACTCTTGGTAACGGGCTGCAAGACGAACATAAAGATGAAAATAACTCAGGGGAGCTGAAGGTAGGAGTTGACATTCCTCTTAAAAAACTTGTCCCCTGAGATGTGATTCTTATTCATTGCCAAATCAAGATAATCATGAGAATGATCTTAGGCTGAATCCATATTGTCGGCTACGGATATGGCTGTTGCTATGTGTTGCTATGGACGTCCTATACTTCAACACATGATGACGCGGCAATCCAGCCGTAGCCATTGCCTATTCAGACACAGCCGTACTCAAAACACAATTGCATTTTTTAAGTTTTTGTTTTTTCCCGAAGATGATTGTGCTAGCGTGGTTGATGTGTGATTATTTTGTAAATTAAATATTTTATACATAATTTTAGGTCTGCTTCATTTGCAATAATGTAATTCTTTTATGGACAAAAAATATGCATTTACTCAAGAGACTTAATATATTTAACAAATTATTGCAATATTAACAAAAAAATGGCTTTTTTTTATAGTACTAATAAGATAATCAGAGTTATTTTTGTAAATTATTGAATAATGAATTTTAAACTTTTATTACAATCCGTCAATGTACACAAACATCAAATAATAAACCGAAGGGAAACTAACTTTTAAATTATTTCGGGTTGAACAAAGAAAAAAATAACTAGAGAGGAATTTGAACCAAAGACCTCCGGATTAACGTGCCGGCACTCTACCAACTAAAATAAAAGTGGCATCCCCTTAAGGTGATCCCCTGGCTGCCACTTCCCAGGTTGTATCGTAAACTGAGGTGTAATCCCTGGCTACACAGCAGTTAACGGTTGTATGGCTTCTGACTGGCACCGAACAAAGATATTGACTCAATAGTGAGACCGCCAACTTGGGGCTACAAAGCTCAGTTGGTAGAGCGCCAGTACGTTCATTCGGAGGTCGTTGGTTCAAATCCCGCTCTAGTCAATTTTTCTTTGATGAACCCCAAATCAATGTACACAAGTATCAGAAAAGCAAATTATTTTTAATTCCCTAAGTTATAAAAAGTAGTTAATGTTTTGTTACTTTCTAAACATTCCAATAGTTGAAATTGTCACATGCATTTAATTGAAGAACTCCAAAACACTATTGCTTAATTCAGTCGTGGCAATCAAAACAAGTAATTTTTTTGTGAACAGGCAGAAAGTTCCTGACAAAACATTAACTATTTGGGTTCCCCTCACCCTGGCAAGACCAATTTAATAGTCTCCGACTTCTACCATTCCACCAGAGAAACAATTCCACCTGCGTTTTTGTCAAAGTAAAAAACTAATACACAATAATGGAAGACCTCCAAAAACACTATTGCTTATTTAAGTTGTTGCAATCAAAATGAGCTAAGCATCTAAAACCTCAATAAAAGAAAACAAACTTGGGGGTCTGTATACACGAATGGAACCTTTTTATAATACTTGAAATTGCAAGGTTCATTTAAATGAGAGACCTCCAAAAACACTAATTTTTTGTGTGGCAATTAAATCAAGCATTTAATTTGTGAACTGGCAGAATGTCACAATATAAACTATTTGGGGTCTCCTCCCTCAAACAGATGGAGCCAATTCAACCTTTACTACTCAGAATATTGGAAACAATTCTGTTTTCCTTCCACTAGATGAAACCATGGAGGAAGAAAATACAACAATGAACAAAGAATGTAACAAACTTTAACAAGTTTTTCATTTGTATTAGAAAAAAACTATTATGTGTTTTTCCCCCACATACTTTGTATAAATGTTTAATGAATTTGTTGATTATAGGATTGTGCTATTGCGATTTAAAAAAAAAAACATTTTAAAAATATATATTTTACAATAAAAAAATTCCTGCTGTAAACCTGTGTGTATTTTGTTATGGAAAATAAATATGCTTTCATTGGTGGGTTCCCCTTTTCCCCTTCAGTGCCTAAAAACCCCTTTTCCGAGACTCTAACCAGTCTTGGAAAGAACATGTTTGGTTATTAGGCTATCCATGCAGAAAATCAGTTTCGAAAATATCATTAATATTGAGACTGGTCCTTCCTGAGTCCTCTTCCAAGTTGTACGCAGTTTACTTGTTTTAAACCCATTTCCTACTTTCTTAACTGTGAATTCTAAACAAGTCTTTCTTTCCGTATAATTATGTTCGGTCTTACGGGGTCTTGAAGAGTGAAGACAAAATAAGGGCCCACTTGAGATGCCATGTGAGCAGGTAATATTCAAACAATATTTTATTTGATTTTATTGTTTTCTTCAAAATGTGATCATCTAATTAATTATAACCAGACATTCAATTACTCCCATATTAAAACACATCTTAACTACGTTTTCAGGTCGCTCGGCCCACCGCGGCAGTATCCAAATGAGCAAGTGGACGTTTTCAGTCGCATTGCACTATTTACAATAATTACCAATGTCATGTTTGGGCTACCGTCTGTTTTTAAAGTAAAAACTCGGAACGCGAACTGCTAAATAAAATATGCGCATGCGTTGTCGACATAACTTTTGAGTGAAAAAAAAGGAATGTTCATATCCATCTGGCCGTGCTACCGACCGTCCGACGAGCGGCGCCGTCCACCGACGCGTCCGCCGTATCGTATACGACACACACACACTCGCTAGCTCAAATCGTCACGGATGCTGTACACCGGAACGAATGCTGGCCTTTGCATCATTATCAGGTATGTTTTGAACACAAAATACTTTACGTAAACATTTTCATTTGTTAAAACACATTTTGTAGGTGTGTCTGGCTTTAGCATTCTCATGTAATTTAGCTCTTGTGGGTCAGACGGAAGGGACATTCGTTGTGGTTTTCACGACTGGCGGTGGTGTAAGTAACCCACGGAAAAGGAAGTGCAAGCCGGCGAGGGGAGTTCGGAGGGAGACTTTGTCGTTGACATTGACGTTGGGCCTTTCTCAAAACACAAGAAACAGCCTGCTGACAAAGTTTGAAATGTACGGTTTTCTTCTGAAGGGCTGCTGAAGTATTAATGATTAAAACTAAAGCCAAACGAATTTACAGGAAGGTAGAAATAAGAAGTAGGAATCTGTAGTTTCCATTGCAATTGCATAACAAATTACAATAGCAAACAATTCCCTTGCGTTACGCGATATTTAGCCTACTTACCTTTTTAGTGAAGTGCTAAGTTTTGGAAGCACTGAACATCTAATAATGTTCACATCAAAAGTATTCCTCGTGTTTCTATTGTGTAGCCATGCCCATGAATTATGGATCTCGACACATGCTTGAGTTTGAGGCAGTGACACACAGTTTCTTGGCAGCCATCTAGTGTTCGCAACTTTTTCTGCAGAGTTCATGTCTGAAACTATGTCTATATAATATATCAATTTATTCTGCCTAAAATGATGAGTAATGAATAAGTATACTCAGTTTAGAGGAGTGGGTGAACCTTGGTAGCTTACTTTTTATAGCTCCATGCTTATACCACCAATATTGAGCAATGAGAAGGTAGTAAAATCAGTTGTTCTATAATCCAACCAACCAAATCTGTAGTGAGACAATTTTTATCGTACGAACAGGGAGATTTTGAGCATCTCAACAATTTGCTTAGTTTAGCCCCTTGGAGTCTTTTTATGGATGTTGACAATGTTGATGATGCTTGGGATGGTTTTCTCGATCTCTTTAATGCTGCAGCACGTGATGCAATTTCCCACAAAAGGCGTCGTTCCAAACGATCATGTCCCTGGATTGATAATGACATTAAACATCTCATTTCCAAAAAACGCTCTGCTTTTCGCATAGCTAAGCGCTTTGGCTCTGTTGAAAAAATTGAATTTGTACAAAATAGTTCGCAACAAAGTCAAACATGCAGTGAGCATATCTTACTCGAGATATGTTAATAAGCTTTTCTGCGACACTTCAGATAATAAAAAGCGTTTTTTCTCCTTTGTGCGCAGTCAGAGAAAAAACTCCCCATCTGTCATTAGTCATCAAGGTAACATTGTTCACAAGCCTGAATTAATCTCTCAATTGTTTGGTGAATATTTTGATTCTATCCTTGTTCCCCCAGTGTCAGACTTATCATTTAACCCTTCTGACTGTGCTTATCCTATTCCTGCCATGAAAGCTATCCAGTTTAGAAGTTGTGACATTGAGCAGGTTGTTAACAACATGTCTAGTGATAAATCACCTGGTCCTGATGGCATTCCACCCAAACTCCTAAAACCTTGCATTAGTGTTATATCCCCAGTTCTTTGTAGATTCTTCAACATGTCTCTATGCTGTGGCAAATTACCTAGTATGTGGAAAAAAGCGAGCATCACACCCGTATTCAAATCTGGTGATGCCAGTTCCATTTCTAATTATCGGCCCATTGCCCTGACATCAATATTTTGCAAGATCATGGAATCCGTCATTGCCTGTAATATCAAAATACATCTGACTGAAAACATGTTGCTATCACCAGAACAACACGGGTTTGTTAACAACCGCTCTTGTGTTACCCAACTCCTCAATGTTACTAATAACTGGCTCAATGTCCTTGACAAATCACAGGCTCCTAAAATTGATTGTATTTTTTTGGACTTTGCGAAAGCCTTCGATGTGATGCCTCGCGACATTTTATTGTCGAAGCTGTCACAACAATACAATATTGCTGGCAACACCTGGCATTGGTTAAGATCATTTATTTCTGAAAGACAGCAACAGGTTCTGTTTAAAGGTTCTCGCTCAACTTGGTTCACTGTTCATTCAGGTGTGCCTCAAGGTAGTATTTTAGGCCCACTCTTGTTTAATTTGTTTATCAATGACCTTCCTCATCATACTATTTCCACCGCATTATTATTTGCTGACGACATACTCTTGTTTCGACCTATAAAGTCCCTGTCCGACGAAGTTTTACTTCAAGAGGACATAAATTGTATTCATAGATGGTGTATAAATAACCGTATGCAACTCAATGTTAAGAAAACTAAAGTAATGCGAGTGACATGGTCGAGGAACTCAGTTGATCCACAATACACTCTTAATAATAAACAGCTGGAAGTAGTTAAAAAGTTTAAGTATCTTGGTGTTGTTCTAAACAACAAAATCACATGGGACGACCATGTTCTTTACGTCACTTCCAAAGCCAACAAATTACTGGGTTTTATATTTAGTGTTGCTCGGGACTTGTCACAGGATGCGTTTTTATCTTTGTATAAGTCCTTGGTATTACCAGTCCTGGAATACGGCCAGCCCATTTGGCACCTTTATGGTAATGGTCTCTGTGAAAAAGTGGAAAAAATTCAACGTCGGGCTACTCGTATGATCCTGAAACAAAGAAGGATGGAAATGAGTTACAGTGATAGACTAAACATCTTAAAGCTGTCATCACTTGCATGTAGAAGGAAATTTCTCCTATTTTCATTTATTATTAAGGCACTGCATGGTGTCATCAATAGTGAAGTAGTCAAGCGTGGTAGTCAATGGCCGACATGTTGATGAGGTTAGGTTCAAACATCTCGGGGCTCGGACGCAAAGGCTTCACTTTTCACCAGTGAATGTCTTTGCTCGTTACTGGGATGAACTCCCAAATAGTCTGAGTACTGGGGTGGTTGAACTTCCTCTTCGGCACTGGATAGGTTCATTAAGGAGCCACCTGTTCGACTCAGACTAATGCATATTTTAAAGTGTGTGTTTCTGTATATTTTTATGTGCAATTTTTACTTAGTTTTTCCACCTTTTATTGCTGTACATAAAAATTTTATTTATGATATATACTATATAAATTTGTATAGCAAGTAGCGTTGGAAACGAAGGCTCTTGGGCCACAGTTATTTGGTTAACTTTTTTTTCCTGGCATGCGTTGCTGGCTCTATTGTCTGTTCCCTTGTTTTTTATCATTGTCTCTGCTGTTTTTTTATTGTTTTTGTCTTGTGTTATATGCCGAATAAATAATAATAATAATAATAATAATAGTTAATGAGGCCATTTGTCACACAGCAAATTTTGTCAGGCAACTTGAGGGCAACCAACTGCATTGTCACACTGCATGCACAAGGAACACTTCGTCGTGTATAGCAGCACATTATACATTCTTCTAGCTGTAACTCACTATCCCCAGAAAAATAAATGAGAAAAGTGAAGTTTGAATGAATTTTCTTCTTGGAGATTGCCAGTGGTTTCCTGTGAATTTCCCCATACGACATGGCCATTAATGGCCATTATGCGCTTATTGTTACAAAACAGTTGATTCTACATTTTATTTGCTTATACACACTTTCTTCCATGCTTTGACAATATTTGACCCATGCTAAACTAGTAATCTTCGAGCAAACTTGAATCCTCGATGCTGATCAGTCAATTTATATGGCAACAACAGTGTGATATTAACTGGTAAACCGTATTCCTTGGTCCATATTTATTAGCACACCAGGCTTTTGCGCTTTCCAACTCCTTGTATTGTGCTATTTTAAGCTACACATCAAGTTTGCTTTAAGATAAAATGGAAATCACACACATGCTCGAGGAATGTGGAAATAAAGCCTATCACAGAATTTGCTATAATTTTTCTGTATTCAACTAATGCATGTCTGAGAGCTCTGCTGGCTGGAGTCTACAGTGTAGTCCGTTTGTACTTAATAAGCACTTTCACGGTTCTATGCCCCATCTTGTTCAAGGGGCAGACTTGTTAAATTTAGAACACTTGTTGCCACCTGCAACTTGGTACTGAAACTTCATGCATGCGTCTGGAAGGTGTGTGGAAGTTTGAGCGCCAAGTTGCAGACAGCAATGTGTGTAAAACTGTAGCAAATCTGCCCTTTAACAAGATGGCGCATATTTACCGTGAAGATGCTTACCCTTGGCCTGGACGTAGACTGTGGCGGGTAAATTATCAACCATGTTCCCTTGTTCTGGTGTAACTTTCATTTGGGGTGGGGATGGGTGTGGGAGGGCGCGAAGAAATAATTGGAGGGAGGCAGGGGGGCTTTAATGTACATCACTAAAATGATATGTCTTGAAGCATACACAGGAAGCACACATGAACCATGCATTAAGCTGTGTTTAGCTAGTAGAAAATGATACCTTCGTGATGAGATGTACTACAGCAGCATTCACAAACAGGAGAAGTATACTGGAAAATGTGATCGCGTGTGCGTTTCCTTTATTTTTTTTAGGAATAGGTTAGGAAGTATTTTTGTCATAGATACATGTAAGATTTTATACAGTGTAATTGTTATCGATATTCATAGTGTCTTTCCTTCAATCTCGTGGAGGGGGGGGGGGGGCCTGAAAGGTGGCAAGGGTTGAGGGGCCTCATCATAAGATCTCCCTCCCTCCCCACCTCTTTCTGTTCACATCACTGCCTGATACATTACTACAAGTATTAATAATAAACCACAACCCTGACAATGTAAAGACAATAGGTGGGTTCAGAGAACTAGCATGTATGTAAAGTTACACCCTTGTGACACAATAATGTCATTTTGTTTAACTAATTCAGTCAGCTATTTCACAATAAGGTACTGTACTTCCAGCCTATACGTGCAGTGCTAAAGGTACACAAATTATGTTGACACATATTGTATGTTCTACCCTTACTGACATTTTATTTTAGAGGGAAACACATCTTGCAGACAACATTATGAAATTTTTGTTTTTGTTTCAAAACAAAATAGTAACAGTTGCAGAAGTATTAGGTTGAGAAGAAACTGGTACTTAAAAATACATTTCATAAAGCTCATGAAGCCTTAAAAGATGGAACTTTAGGCTGATTAAATACATGACAGCTTTTTTTAAAATGTGTACTTATTTATTTAGTTTTTGCGACCATAACTTCCTGGTTCATAGTGTTTCCTGGCTGATGAACTGAGCGAGAAAGTAAAAATTCCTTGTATATAATGTATAATTTTTCGCAACCTGCAAACTGAAAACGGTGCACCACTCAAAGCTCACTCACTGTTTTTAAATCAGTGTTTCATATTCAGAGCAAGGTGGTAGTCCCTTGGCAAAAAATGAGCGAGGTGATAGCCTAAAGCCTAAAAATTTAATTTACAAAATCTGGCCTGTTCCTACCCCAATATTCCATGGAGGCCGTGATGACAAGAAACTAACAACGAACTTTCATTGGCCTAATCATGGTTGTTGCTAATCTCTGCAGTAATGGTTTTGCATGTAAATCAAACAAATTATGAATACAGAGCTGTCAACTCTCCTGATTCTGCAGAAAGTTCCCTGAAAATTAACCAATCTTTCCATGTTCGGATAAACAAATTTGAAAAACTCCTTGATTATTGAAACTTTTCCCCTGTTATGTTGAATGTAATTCTAAATATCTCCCTGATTTTAAATAGATGTTAAATTTGCATCAGGGATAAAGAATTGTTTTTATTTTTTACCCGCTGCTAAAATATAGGATTTGAACTGCCTCTAGCAACCAGGCAATCTCGGTGGTCTAGTGGTAAGACATCTGCTCTAAAATTGCGAAGGTCGTGGATTCGAATCCCACCCGAGTATTATGCCTGTGGATTTTTTTTTCACAGGAATTGGGGGAAAGTACTGAGTATATTGTGCTTAACACACATCGGTGTATGGGTAAAAAAAAAAAAAAAATCTCCCCGATAGTTGTACAAAATCTCCCCGGTTGCATGAAACAACTGAGGAAATGTAGTATTTCACCCATCACTATTTTCAACACCAGAAAAATCTCGGTAAACTTGTTGTAAAAAGGACAAGAACTAAGAAAAGATTTGTATTATGTATTTATCATTAAACATTGTTTTGTATGCTTTTCGATGTTACAGGAAGCTACAAAGGAATTCAGCCTAAATTCTTAGCGGTGACCACAATAGGAAGATTTTAATTAAGGCTGAGTATGGAGGCCCAGAGGAGCCATGTGCACATCTTGTTGGCTGTATGTTTGATCCTGCTGGGATTATTAAGTAGTGTTGTATCAACTGAATGGCAAGGAGATCTGTCATCTTATCACATTGCTTCATTCAGTAATCCTCATCCTCCTAGACCTCCCAATGATCCATCTGGTAACCACAATGCTAAATTCAATCATTTCACTCTATCTGGCCCTGATGGAGCTGTGTATGTTGGAGCTGTGAACTACTTATACAGACTGGATAGTTCATTGAATCTGCTACAGAATGTTAGTACATGTCAAGAACTAGGAAGTAATAGATGTGATACATTCACCAACTACAATAAAATCCTGATATTAGATAATCAGAATCGGTTGATTACATGTGGAAGTGAGAATGGAGGAAAGTGTCAGTTCAGGAATCAAGATGATTTGACTGATGTGTTGTTTCGTCCAGTGCCTTATGTTGCTGGTTTTGGAGCTCTGTCCACTGTTGGTTTGATTGCACCAGGAACTGATGGACCAAATGGACCAGGGCCAGATGGAGGAGACTGGTTGTATGTAGCTGTGACTTATGCTGATGAGGATGGGTATAGAGCAATCCCACCACTTGTAAGACTCCTCAGTACAGATGGGTTGTTGAAATTTCCTTTATTTACTGCATTTGAATCTTCTTATACTCGGAAGCCATTCCCATTTAATTATGCAGCTGGTTTTTCGTATGATGGATTCACATACTTCATCACTTCTCAACAAGATGATCTTGAGTCCAATGACATTGTTTCTAAAATGAACAGAGTCTGTCAGACCAGTCCAACATTTGACTCTTACACAGAAATCACCCTACAATGCCAAGGATCAGATGGTAGTGTGTACAGTTTGGTACAAGCTGCTCATATTGGCCCAGCAGGTCAGGATCTTGCTGTATCATTAGGTTTGAATGCTGAGGACATGGTGTTGTATGCTGTGTTTGCTAAGAATGAAGGAGCTGATGAGACTAGTGATGTACCTAGTGATCAGTCAGCATTGTGTGTGTATAAGATGAGTGATATTTTAGATGCCTTCAAGGAAGCAGTCAGGGGATGTATTCAAGATGGAGACTACTCAGTGCAGTACTTGGAAGGATCCAGATGTAATACAATACCAGTGAGTACATAGTCAGCTTCATTGTTGTATCTCTGGTTATGTGCACGTTTTAGATGAAGCTATTATAACATACCTTCAGGAAACAGCCCGGAGGTATGTTGAAAATTATTACATTGGACGAAAACATGAAAAGTCTTTCTTCTCTTTTACAGGTATGCAAACACTTTTTTAAAGAAGGTAAACTAATGCCTTTTTCTACATATGTGTTTGTTCAGAAAGAGAAAAGTATTTTTCACAAAATGGTAAATTTTAGGTGAAGTTTTACGTTTGTGGCAATTACCTGTAAAACAAGAATGGAGTTGTTTAGAGAAGTGTTTGTAATGTCTCAAAAGCAAAGAATTGACACATTTGGTTTGATGCACATGTGAACAAACTAAATTTTACAACTTAATTAATTCTCAATTAAGATTAATAACAAAACAGGGGTATACTTCCTGGCACTAATTTTTTTCCCATTGGTTTATATATTGATTCCGTAAATGTAAGGACAAAAATTCCCAATATCTTTAACAATTGTATATTTTTCCTTGACCAAATAATACAATTTGTTTTGTTTTACTGTATTGCTCCATTTGAACATGGTTTGAGCTCTTATAAAAACTTTCAAAGAGCAGAAAAAACTGTTCAATGTTTTCCGCTTTTTTTTAATCACATAGCTGAACAATACATCTAAATTTATTACAATTTTTTTTATTTTTGTGATAAAGTACAAACACAAAATGACCAGTTATTTCTTGTACATAGGAAGCACCAAGTTTATGCTGTGGATGTATGCTAATTACCTGTATTTGTTATGTCTAGGTTAGTCCAGATAGTTTTCTGTGTCATCTTAATGAAGGGGACACCCAAGCATATTAGTATGCTAAAGGCATTGATGTGATCGTATCAAATGCTGTGCTGGAACTATCAGGTATTATAAACAACTTTCTATTCTTCTATTTCTAGATTAGTCCAGATGAGTATCTGTGTCATGCTGCTGATGGTTCAACCGATTTATATCGGTACGCTAAAGGCATAGATGTAACATCATCCAATGCTGTGTTGGAACTATCAGGTAAATGTAAATACAGCATTACTAAAACATACTAGATTGTTTCCATAAATTGACAGCTTTTATTATGAGCTTTTATCAATTGCTTTTGACTGAACATTTTTGTGTGAACAAACATAACCGTTACAATCATTGCAAATCCGATTGCCAAATTTGTTTTTATCAATTTTTTTAACCAAGTAGGTGTAAGTTATCAATTAATTTTGTATAATTAATTTGTTTTAACTTGTCATTTTAAGACACTCTGATGTCATCCATCATTACAACTACTGAAATGAACCACACTGTAGCTATCATAGGAACTAACTCCAATGGGGAGCTTTTAAAGGTCAGTATATCTCATACAAAAATAGATTTGTTTCAGACAAAAATAAATATACCAATATGAAATTGATATCATCCATCACCATTGGGTGTCATTCATTTTTTCCCTGAGAACATGTGGGTAAGTGGGTCAACAGGTTTAAATGAAAATCAAAATTTGATTTTCGTAAAAAAAGTGGAAAATACTTAAAAAGTAAAAACAACAAATTAAAACTTGGAGTGGGTAAAAAAGTATGAAACTTTAAAACACTGATAACTCTCAACCAACCCTTATTCAAAAATTGTTTGACTATAAATTATTTAAGGAAAAAACTGCTTACAACCACAAATGTTACCGTAAACAATGACAAAGTTGGTCATGGCCTCTGAGCAGAGTCTTTCTCAAAAGACTCTTAAGTTGACATCACAGCACGCTGAACCATAAACACATGGAGTGAACGGGGAGGAGCAGAAAAGAGACAGAAGATTAGAAAAGTGATCAGATCAGGGGTGGGTACAAGGACCTGGCAAGTGTCAAACAAAATGTTTTCTACGATGCCATGTAACTTTGTGGCATAACATGACAATACAATTCCACGATTAAGATTAAATATTACCACAAGTTGAACTATTCATATCATTTATTATGTAGGATGGACCCATTTTATAACTATGTGGGTTTTATTTTGCTGTGTTACAGGTTCACATCCAAAGCAAGACCTCAGCCAGACTGTATGAAAGAGTAGATCTTGATATTGCTGGATCAGTCCTTAAAGATGTCAAGATTAATGATACAACAAGAGAGATGTACATACTCACTGAACAAAAGGTACGATATCAACAGATGGCAGGACAATGCAAGTACTTTTTTCTTTTAACCTCAAGCGTCTAATATACTTTCATCTTTTCAATTGTGTTTAATTTGGACCCTACAGGTTTTGAAGATACGTGTTGAGAATTGTGGTCAGTATACAACATGTGAGACGTGTATTGGTACGGATGCAGGGAGGGATGGAGACCCATACTGTGGCTGGTGTACTCTGCAGAGTCAGTAAGTATTGTATCTTGTCTGATTAAGATGCGTGTTGGGAATTGTGGACGGAAATTTCTTTAAAACAGAATATAGTGTAATCCATACGATAAAAGTACAAAATTTCGAAATTATTTTACCAAATTTGCGTTTAGTTCCTGCAGAGGTTTGATCTCATTTAAAAACAATAAGAATAGTCACTTGAAATAAACAGAGTTTAGATTGCCTAAAATACGTATTTTTACCTGCTTAGATGCACCCTGTATTCTGACTGCAACATGCCTGATGTGTCTACCCGATGGTTAGCCTACAATACTGCACAGTGTATTGAGATAACCAATGTGGCTCCTTATAACAATCTACCAATCACTCTCACAGAACAACAGGTAAGAGTAATGTATAACTGCTTACTGACTTCTTTTTTTTTTCATTGGCACATTTCCATACAGCTGGTTGGCACAAAAGTTTGCTAAACACAGGAAGCATTGCTTAGCAGAAGTGGGCATACTTCCAAAATATTATTAAGATTACATTATTGTGGCTTTATGAAATTGGGTCCATGTGGCTTTATATTTCCCTTGCCCTTCCCTCTTTTTTCTCCCATCCACCTGTATCTATGCCACTAACTTGAGGTTCATTCACTGTGTGAAACTTTTGGAAACAATTTACTAGGTAACAAGCGACGGTGCCGATCAGCCAGTAGAGGGCGGCATGACTTCTCGTTGGAACATCGCTGGTCGCCCTGTCGGGGATTAGGAAACCCACTCGCGAGAGAAGCATCCCCAAAAATTCTTCTTTATTGTTAAAAGTTTCCAGTTGTTTGTGTGTGAATAAAAGCTCGTCAGATGCTCAGAAAACACAGAAAAAGTCTCCTAGTGTAATTTAAACTGTGTAAACCCGTAAAACTAAGACTACGGGCTACAATATCATATTATAATATTTGTCCACTTCCCAGGCTGCCACTGTAATGCTCATATATGCTCAATGTACACAGCGTCTGCTGCTGAACTTACCCTGCTCCATCAATTTGTTATACAATTATGATAGTTGTGTGTATTATTGGCTATAAATTGTATATTTGCTAGATTACCGTGAGCGTAGAGCAGTTACCAGACTTACTGACCAGCATGAGATATGAGTGTTGGTTTGGATCCTACGTATCTCAAGCTACAAAGACTAATGAGGATCTTAGATGTGTCTCCCCACCTGATAATGAAATACCTCCAATTCAACAAGGAGGTAAGTCCAAAGAAAACTGGGGGCTGCTTCAGAAACTTATACAAAAAAATGGTTTGCTAAAAGATGTTACCAATACATTTGTTAATATTATCTGAAATATCTATACATTTTGTTTCCATTTCCCAGATGATGCTGTTATGGTTACACTGAGTGTCCATTCCAGTGAAACATCAGTCAATTTTGTGGATACAAGTTTCTATTTCTATGAATGCTCAACTCATACTTCGTAAGAATAATAATTTCTTCTTCTTTTTGTTGAAATTTGGTTTGTTAAAAAAAAGGCTTTGATTTTGTTTTGTTTTTTAAACTTTATTTTAGAGTTTTTTTATTGGTTTTTTCACTTCACATTGAAAAATACCCACTATTTATTTCAGTACATTTGCATTTTTATTTATTTTGTTGTAGTATTTCTGTTGTGTAGCATTTCTGCCCATAGATTATTATGTTGTTTTCTATTTATGTTTGCTGTAGTTGTGTATCTTGTGTTGGTAGTCAATGGGCCTGTGATTGGTGTGTCTTTGAGAATAGATGCACTCATGTTAGTTCTACTTGCACAGCAGCCAATGAAATCATCATTACAGGACAAAACGTAAGATCAAACCTGCCATAAATTGTTTCTTTTTTAATTTTCTGATATTTAATAGTTCTAAACTGAATTGGGCATTTGTTTCCTTAAGTAAGACATAAAACCACATCCTATTCCTATCTTTTCTTTTTAAATGAATTAATAATAAGTTCTTGACACATTTCAAAATAAGGAAATAATTTCCGTTAAAGGGATTGTATACGTTTGGTAATTGGAACCCACTGTTTGTTTCAATTCTATTTAGTTATAGATATATACCATAAAACTAACGTATGAAAATTTCATTTCAAAAGGTGGTAGCATTTTTGAGATTTTGCCGAAAATCTGGAGCGGTTTTGTCCACGCAGGAAGAATAATCTGCAATTGGAATACACAATTTCTCAAATTCAAACTTTGGGGGACAAAAGTGATACCTTTTTCAATAACCTCCCTCAGTGCTTCAAAGTGTACAGTTTCTCAAAATGCATTATACTATCCAAAGCTGCTGTACTTCTTACCAAGTAAGTTTTTGTTGCATTTAATTTTCAGAGTCATAACCAAACATGAACAGACCCTTTAAATAATGATCTGGTACTAATTCTATAGAATCCAGCTTTGTCTTCACCCAAGGGTCCGGGTTCCTGCCCTCAGCTGCTGGCTCAGAATACTGAAGTCCTTCTGCCCAACAGAATTGAAAGGAGTATACAAGTCATGACTAAAAATGTTCCTGATGAGACCCAGGTTAGTTAATATCATTATTGATCAATCAGCCTTCCACAATAAAATGAATTAAACAAGAAGCGTAGTGTTTGTAGAATTACAAATACTAGGCAGGCGTCGAAATAACCCGCGCCGGCGCTATTAGCGCTTAGTCCCCAATAAAAGCCCCTTGACCCTCTATTTCTACAACGCTTCCGGCGCTTAAAAACCCTTGGTCCCATTCTTACATGAACAGTTATAAAAATAACTTTACACCCACACGGTTTGACAAGAAAAATTGTTTGACAAGTCTTGATAATTGCTAGATTTAATGTGGCGCGATCGCGATTGCGATCGTTTATTTCAGTAAAACACGCATGCATTATTATTAGTCTGGCTCTCTCCTCCATGTTCCGTACAATAATAGGAAGGCGAGAAGGGAAACACACAACTTGAATTTCCAGGGGCAAAAGACGCGGTGGAGTCTAATTTTAACCTCGTTCCTATTATATTTCTTGCAAAATGTTAACCTCGTACTCATAAACACTTCGCTCTCGCCACACAATTTTCCCAATGTGCGTTGTCGATCGATCTTAAATCACGAAGATTTCAGTGCAAAAAAAGTTCTATAAAACCGATCCTCAAATTACGAAACCATGAAAATTGCTGTTGATGAAAACAGTATTATTAAGGGCAGAAATTAGGGGAAAAGATCGTCCAAAACGCAATTTTACAAATTTCACTTCTGTGTGGTTTTTTCTTCTTTTTCCCCAACACTTCGAAAATTGTGTGCATGTAAAAAACTTGCAGGCGACCCAAAACGTTGGTTGATTCATACATGCTGGTAGTTTTCGTGATTTTTGTGGGTGCCGGGCTGGGCAACAGTGCAATATTGAATTATAAAATTAGTTCAGGAAAAGCCCTTAGTCCCAGGAGGATAGCTCCTGGGCCGGTCCTTTTTTGCTCACCCAGGGGCTAAATTTGGCCCCGGTATGTCGGATGTCTATTTCTACCCCTGCTAGGTGTTCGGGCTTTGTGAAAAGCAGGTAAACTATAAAGTCTAAACAAGTAAAAATATCAATTTAAATATGAAAATACATTTAATAGACCTTTGCAATAAGTATGCTTTTGAATTTCCATCTTTGAGAGGGCAAGTCTGTGGGAAACTTGCTATAAGGGGAACCAAGGCCAAGACCAGA
This sequence comes from Plazaster borealis, assembly GCA_021014325.1. Classification (NCBI taxonomy): domain Eukaryota; kingdom Metazoa; phylum Echinodermata; class Asteroidea; order Forcipulatida; family Labidiasteridae; genus Plazaster; species Plazaster borealis. The sequence goes on from JAJGQC010000526.1 coordinate 19,511, forward strand.
GGCAACAGGGTCCATGGCCTCCGTGGCCTCCATGTAATTAGCCTTTTGAGATATGGTGGACACTATAGGAGTGCACTGTAAGATGTGGGTGTATACAGACAAATTTACCCAAACCAAACAGTGTTATAGTAATGTGTCCGCCGTATCTCAAAATGGCTTATTCCAGGCCTGGGTCACTACTATATTAAAAATAAGCAAACAACAAACCTTCACAAATTAAAATAAATCAGCTGGAGTTATTCGAAAGAATAACGTTTTAATAAGTGATACTTGAGGTTATTGATATGATTTCATTTGCTTCATGTGAGCAGAACTATCAGTTTGGACTGGAAATTAAGATTAATTTTAGGTCATGCTAGTATATTTTAGTTTATTATTAGTAAAAGGAAAGAAGAAAGAAAGAAAAAACTCCAAAACCCAGGCATATTACTTGTGTGGGATTCGAACCAGTGACCTCATAAACCTATGTGTGATAAGCACTGTATATGAGTAATTTCCGAGTGCAGGAAAAGGAAAGAAGAAAGAAAGAAAAAACTCCAAAACCCAGGCATATTACTTGAGTGGGATTCGAACCAGTGACCTTTGCATTTCTAGACCAGACAGATGTCTTACCACTTGACCACCCAGCCTGCCCGGTGGGTAGAGGCAGTTCAAATTCTGTTTTTAAAGATAACAAGAAGAAGTTTTAAAAAATGTTTTAAAAGAACAAAAACAAGAGGTGTTCCGAGCTATGCTCATAACACCTAATTAAACAATGGAAAGAGATGGCAACCCTCGAAAAGAGGGGTTGGTTCACTTTAATGGACAATCAGGAAACATAAAACAAACATTGAAAGGATTCAGGAACTAAAAGATATTTCGGATAACAAGATAGGGAAATACATCAGACATTAATATTTATTTAAAACAAAACAAAACTGAAAAAACAGCAAATACAGCCTGTGATTCGTCCTCTTTCTTTCTGAAAATTTTGAAGGTCCGGTATTTTGTTATTTTGTTTTGTTTTAAGAAATTAAGTACCCACCTCGTTGAAATTGTTGTACATGTAAGTCCTTCTTTCTAACTCCCACTGTTTATTTTGTTCTTCATCTTGTTTCTTCAGATTACTAGCTTTGAATGTAGCTTTGATATCGAGGGAATACCTCAGAGTACAACTGCTCAGCGTAATGATGATACCATCGTGTGTGACCTGAAAGCTGTAAGTTAAGTTATTCCTCAGACGGTTACAAAGCACACATTGTTTGAAAATTTGAAACAAAAGTTATTATAAATACACACGCTAAGACTTGAATAGAACTTCTTTGGCTTGTTTTATTTTCCACAGTATACCTACACTTCTACTGATGAAGCAGAGCTGATTGTGAAACTGACCATTGAATGGACAGACACAAGTAATAACCGTCACACCCTAGATGACTTATTCAACAATAATGGTGAGTTTGAGACAACAGTGTTGGATGGGGAGGGGAGTCCTTTGCCAACTTATACACTTTTCACCCTTAATGGAGACCCAGCTCCTTAACCACTTCACCTTGTTATTTAAAAAAAGATTCTGTGCCCACTCATGCATTATTTTCCAAAACTTTTTGGAGCTTCTTGAGTAATCGTTTTCCTTTGAAAATATCGTTGCAACAATGAAACCCTGACTTGACAAATGAAAGACAACAAAGGTTTTCATAATTAGTTCTGGATTTGATGTTGTTGCGTGAGAAAATTGAGTAACCACTCACCGTGATTCGCAGAACCTCTGCCATGAGCCCCAGCCGAAAATCTGCCATGGTATGATGGAATTTCGGAATGCTGAGACTTGCCTCCCATTGAACTGAATATAATGACGGATAATGGTGGCAGCCTGTCCATTGTTGTATGCCACCACATTTTTTTTACAACAAAATTAAGGTCTGGAATCGGGAGTTACAAAATAACCCCCAGAAAGGAATTTTACAAGGCAAGTTTTCCAGAAGCTATTGCACTCTTTGTACAGTTGAAAAAAAGCGTATCACGGTACATGCCTGCCTCAGTATGTTACACACTGGAAAGTCCGGGTGGATAAAAGCGGCGGCCGTCTGCATGTCAGCAAAAAATGGAAGAAAATTCAAAGTTGTTCCGGCGTTAAAAATGGCCATCGTAAGTCTGTCCAAACAAAATTTGCACCTAAAGACTTCAATCGACGTGAAGTGGTTAACCTACCACAGTGGCATACGAATCTGTAAGGGAGTGTGTTGTTTACTATTGACTTAGTTCTCTGTTGACTGTGATGTTTTGTTTTGTTATAAATGTTGAATCCATCCAGCATTAATTATGAAAATTATATTAGTCTCAAGACAAGTGTTTTTGATCTTGATATGGCCCCAAATTCAAGACCCCATCTTTTGATGCAAAGACAAAAGAGAATCTCTAACGAGTTCTCTCACTTAAGGCATTGGTAATTTTTCCAGAAGGTTTTTACATTTATAAATAAGACATGCAAAGAAACATTTTGAACGTTGATTATTGCTACAGCAACACTTTACAAGTGTGGAGTATTGAAGCCAGATTGTAGTCAGTGTATTACTGCCAGGCCAGAGCTTGAGTGTGTTTGGTGTAATGCTACGTGTGAACTAAGAGAGTCTTGTACAACAGCGGAAGGAGAGTGGTTTACCCACAATAATAATGCCAACTGCCCTGATCCGATCCTACAAGAGGTGAGTAGATTTATTGGTTATTGATTATTATACAGAGTAACGGATGGTCAGGGAGTGTTAACAGAGTTGCATACACATTGAACTCTTGCTAGTTGTTAAATTAAAGTTGGCTGCCCTGATCTAATCTTTTAAGAGGCGACTGAACATCAGATACATTCTCAATTGTCAATGACGTTAGGGTTCATATTTTTTATTTTTTCTGTTTTTTCCTCAATGAAACATTGTAATATTGTTAGAGTTCATGAAGTTTCTCAAATTAATAAATAGATACATTTATATCCATTGACTTGACCAATCAAAGACAAAACTATTCTGTAATGAGTACAGACATTGGTAGAGGAAAGAATGTGAAAACCCAAGACCAAAAACATGAGTTAACAGCAATAAATGACATCTTGACTTGACAATTATTGATTGTATAGATATATCCAATGAATGGACCATTGGAAGGTAACACCATAGTATCTGTAATGGGTACAGATATTGGCAGAGGGTTCCATACTGTACTGAATGTGACGATTGGAGACCAAGAATGTCATCTGGATGGACTGGAAGCCTATTATGAAACTGGTGCGAGGTAAGAAATGTATCCAACCCAGGTCTGAATTACATGGAAGCCATGGCCTCTGTTGCCCTGGTCTTGGCCTTGGTGCCCCTTTAAAAGTTTAAAAGCTTACTATTTACTCGGTGGGAGGTGAACATTTGATCACTGTTAAACAGCAGACCTTTTTGTTTTATAATTATGAGAAAGACATTTTTTTCAAATGTTCACCCATTTATCTTTTTCAAGGAGGTTATGGAGTATGGACTATTGGGGTTTGAAACCTCCAGTGTCCTTGTCATGAGCGGTTTAGTGCATCCGACTCAAGTTCTGGCGCCATAAACTGCTTCACAGAAAATCTCTGTATTGGACACGGGTCTGATCTGTGTAATCTGGACTAACCTTTTCACACTACAACATTTTAACACGGTGTTGACTTGTGTAGAGGGCTTGATCCATGTCGAAACTAACCCTTCTCGGGAGGTGGGTTGAGAGTTCTCGATCCGTGTTGAAAATTCCAACATGTGTGGCCAAAGCCGTAGTGTGAACACCTCTGTGTTCATTTTTGATCCGTGTTGAGTGTGCGTGCGCCATGTGCATCCTGTATTATGGGAGTTTTCCGCTTCGATCTGTGTAGGACCTTGGTAGTGTGAAACGATCGCACAATACACGGATCAAAAGTTACACTTGTAACTTAAAAGCTGATTTTGCGCAGAGCTAGTGTGAAAGCAGAGCGGATTTGAACCATGTTGAATTTTTACCGAGTCATTACGGTTGACCGTAGATTTTGACACGGATCGGACATTGGTATTGTGAACAAGCCTTAAGTCATAACACTTGTGTCCTTGAGCAAGACACTGAACTATGTTGCTTCTCTCACCCAGGGATAAATGGGTACCTGTGAGGGCAGAGATGGTTCTTGGGTTAGTGAATTTGCTGGGTGTGCTACATGCTTTTATGCACAGGCTATATACTCCTAAGGAGCTGAGATAGTTTAAAGGCACTGAACACGTTTGGAAATTGTCAAAGACCAGTGTTCTCACTTGGTGTATCCCAACATGTGCATAAAATAACAAGCCTGTGAAAATTTGGGCTCAATTGGTCATCGAAGTTGCAAGAAAATAATGAAAGAAAAAAACACCCTTGTTGTACGAATTTGTGTGCTTTCAGATAGGAATAAAAACTTCTTGCAAGAAGATTTTGTTGTTTTAGTGAGAATTACCTCTTTCTCAAAAACCATGTTACTTCAGAGGGAGTCAATTCTTACAATGTTTTATACTATCAACAGCTCTCCGTTGCTTGTTACCAAGTAAGTTTTTATGCTAATATTTGTTTTGAGTCGTTACCAAACGTGTACGATACCTTTAAGGAATTAAAAATTGGCCCAGTGACCAGGAGTAATAATTTTCGAAATGCATTGATCATTTCTTTGAAATTGCACCAAGAGCAGTTATCATTATTATTATGCAGATTACAAACACAGCAATTCAACGTTGATCACTCATAAAAATAGTAAATCTCAGCTTCCCAGTCGGTTGTTTTAAACCCTGGTAAAGCTAAATTAGCACTACACAGTGAAATATTGTTAAAAAAACTGCAGAATGCATCTATAATACTCAACCGTTGCATATACGTAGTGAACGGAAACTTATTTCTTTTATAACATAAAACCCATCTTTTTAATGCCGCAGTTTAGTTTTTTAATGGTATGGTTCTTTTGTGTCTTTTGTTTGTCTTTCTTCTATGGTTGCCTTGCCAGTTAGTTTAGATTCTTTACATAGGTAAGGTTAGAGCATCTGTCTCCTGAAAAGATCAAAACATATTACCAATGCCAGCAGGGATAGGCTTATGTAATAAGTAACTATTAGTTCTCTGTTGGCGGGACAGACGATTCCCGTACTATGGTTTGGGCATTGGCCTGGTGACCAGTCTTGTTTCTTTATCATTTTCTGCCATTCTGTGTATTTTAAATGTGTTATGCGCTTTTGATCATTTTTAAGTAAGGGGTGCAATATAAATTTTAATTAGTATTATTATTAGTATTATAATTCCTTCAGTATGCATTACATACACTTATGTACATGTAATCTGAAACTTGATTCACAGTGTAAGTTGCCGAACTCAATCAAGAGTTGAAAGTGTGGTGTCAGTATCGCTGACTGTCATGGGAGGCGATGGGTCAACACTACAGAAAAGCTCAGGAGATGTCAATTTTGAATATAGGGTAGGTTGGATTTAAATGGAGTCTACAGTGATTATAAAAGAAAATTGTGGAAAAGGAAATTTAGAGTTGAAGTGTGAGTAATTTTTACATAAGATGTCCACCTTCTGCTCTTGATTAGGCCAAGTAACAAAAGTACTGAGTTTCTCGTCCCCGCCCGCCTCCGTTTTGGCCGCCACCTCCTTTTTTACTATTAACTATTCAGGAAAAAACAATAAAAACAAAGTTCCTTGGTTTATTTTTGCCCAAGAAATTGTCAAGACTCTGTTTTCACCTTTGCAATACAACAGCTGTTTCTGAATTTTTAAACTTGCTTAGCAAGTGGGCTAAAATTATTGTTTTGTCATACATTACATCAGTATACTCAAATAGCACAATATCTGTGAATAATTTACCTTGGCCAGCCATATTTAGCATGGCGGCCGTCTTGAAAAAATAGCAAAAATTGAAAAATGGTAAATAGTAAAGCCCTGCCTCCTCCTTTTATGCCCCGCCGTGAAGCAAGCCGGAGGGGCATATAGTGTTTGCCTTGTCCTTCCGTGTGTGTGTGTGGGTAGGTATCCATGTTCAAACCGTGGACCTATAACAAAAGGGATAATAGGTCCACGGTTGCTGTCACAAAGGAAATCATTGTGGTCCACGGTTGCTAACACAAAGAGTTGAACAAAGGAGGGTCCACGATTGCCGGTGTTTACACGGGTGTGTGTGTGTGTGGGTAGGTATCCACATTCAAACTGTGGACCTATAACAAAAGGGATAATAGGTCCACGGTTGCTATCACAAAGGAAATCATTGTGGTCCACGGTTGCTAACACAAAGAGTTGAACAAAGGAGGGTCCACGATTCCCGGTGTTTACACACTTGTGTGTGTGTGCGTGCAATCATTGTCCGAGTGATTACTCAAGAAGGACTTGGCATATCAACTCCAAACTTGGTGTGTGGATTGGTCTTGGGATCCTCCAGATGCCTATTGTTTTTGGATCCCATACAAAAAAATGTCAAAGTCATTATGGCTAAAACAAAAGAAATGTTGTCCGAGTGATAACTCGAAAAGTCTTGGCATATCAACTCCAAACTTGGTGTGTGGATTGGTCTCGAGATCCTCCAGAAGCCTATTGTTTTGGATCCCATACAAAAATGCCAAGGTCATTATGGCTAAAACAAAAGAACTGTTGTCCGAGTGATAACTCAAGAAAGCCTTGGCATATCAACTCCAAACTTGGTGTGTGTAGTGGTCTTGGGATCCACCAGAAGCCTATTGTTTTTGGATCCCATACTCAAATGTCAAGGTAAATATGGCTAAAACAAAAGAAATTTTGTCTGTGTGATAACTCAAGAAGGACTTGGTATATCAACTCCAAACTTGGTGTGTGGATTGGTTATGGGATCCCACAGAAGCCTATTGTTTATGGATCCCATACAAAAATGTCAAGATCATTATGGCTAAAACAAAAGAAATTTTGTCCGAGTGATAACTCAAGAAAGCCTTGGCATATCAACTCCAAACTTGGTGTGTGAACTGGTCTTGGATCCTCCAGAAGCCTATTGTTTTTGGATCCCTAGTCAAATGTCAAGGTAATTCTGGCTAAAACAAAAGAAATGTTATCTAAGCGATAACTCAAGAGTGAGGTAATCTCTGTAGGGCATTTGTGTTTGTTAACTCGCCATTCTTGTTTTAAAATGTCCGAATGAGAAACTCGTTACTTTTGCTACTTGGCCTTATATCTCAGTGCTCTAGTTACTTGTATTCAATAAACTCTGGAACAAAGAGATCTCAGCTAAGTTTTTGTTTTTCTCAAAAACTAAGACACTATGAGAGAACAAATTTGATGAGGTGAAAGTCTTCCAATGTAGGTATGATTGATTTGAGGGCTGCACATCAAATGTCTTCATTTATTTATTGAGGAGATTTCCACCAAAAAATGGCAATAACAGATTCTAGCCCCTACTGATATCTTTAGCTTACTCCAAGACAAGATACGGAAATGAATTGTTTCTTTTCAAAGACAACAACTGATTGTTGTCAAATAGAAGGACACATAGTCTGGTTGATGTTGAATGTCTTCTATGTTTGTTTTTCTGGTTCTGATTTTCTTGCCAGGTTCCATCTATTACAAGTTTCAGTCCTGGTTCTGGACCAGCAGCTGGTGGGACTCGTATAACAATCAACGGAATGGCTCTAAATACAGGAAGGAATATTGAGGCATTCATTGGTGATAAAGCTTGCATTATAACAAGGCAAGTGAAGATCACTGGTAGATTACAATTAAGACACTGTATCATTTACTTGAGGTAGAGCCTATTATCAGAGATTTTCTTTATTAATCTTTTAGGTTGAGGTCTAATCGGAATGGCATCAATTATTAACAGTTGGTTAAGAAAATACTTTTATAGTAGTGTGTCATCTGCTGTATAACTTTGATTTATTGTACAGCCCAGTGTTAGAGACGGAAGCAGTGTGCACAAGCTCTGAGGGGTTTGTTGGGCAGACAGGAGTTCTCAAGATGTCTTTTGATGGGGCAGACAAAACAAGCCAGATGTACATTTTCACCAACAACCCTGTCATTACTGAAGTCAGTCCAACCAGCAGTATCGATTCGTGAGTACATCTAAGAACATTAGTTGTTAAATACAGGTGAAACTGTTATATTTCTGTTGCAATATAACAGCATCTCATTTGACCGCAATGTTTAATTTGTATTTTAAAAGGCTGCAGTTTCAAGAGTAAGTTGAAGCTAAATGAGTCAACAAATTGGAAATCGCATTGAACACGCTTTAAAACTGAAATTGTAAAATGTCCTCATATTTTCCTGATCAGATTAGCTACTTGTATCCTGTTTTCTTGAATCCTTTGATTTTATTGTCAATACTCAGTGGTGGTCGGAGATGGTTGTCAATGGGAAATATCTAAACACTACCCAGATGGCTTCACTTGTTGTTACAGTTGCTACACAAATCACTCAAACTAAAAGATCAGTTAGCAGTGATGAACCTAATAACAGCAAGTTTGTAGAGGTGAGTCAACAGGCCATAGCATTTTTTTAATCTAACATCATAACAATTTCATTGATTTAATGTAAATCACAACGACCATCCCACATAACACCTGTTTTTAATATCTCTTCATTGGCTCCTGTTCGAGAGTCAATTTCTCACAAAATTTGTCTGTTAACAAATGCAATGGCTTAGCCCAAGGCTACATTTCTTGCCTCATTTATTCTCCCGCTGTCACTCGTCCTGGTCTATGATCATCTAGAGCCCATAAACTTGTTTTTAGCCTCGTTTCAAAACAAGTTGGGGACAGGGCTTTTGCTACAGCAGCTTACCGTTTGTGAAATTTGTTACAGCTGCAGATACAAACATCTAGTTCCTTAAGTACATTTAAATCTCAACTCAAAACGCATTTGTTGTCTCTAGGTTGTTCTCGCTCATGGAGGTGCCTTGAGCACTCTAAGGGTGGATATTCAAGCATTATACGCTTTGCTATTATTATTTTTATTTTGTGAACAAAAACAATTTATGAATTTTTGTTTTACAAATTGTGTATTTTTAGAGCTGTGCTATGGAAGGCCCAGAGTTCATGCGTTGCCAGACGCCGAATATAACGTCAGCAATAAGCAGCTCTTTATCTCAACGTAACGTGACCTTTGGCTTCATTATGGACGGTGTCAGTGACCTCTTAACGTGGTCAGAAGACAACGACGTTGACTTGGAGTTCTTTCCTGATCCGGAGTATGACGAGTTTGAAAACGGCATGTACGAGAAGACAGAAGAGTTCATGACAATCAAGGTGAGAATTTATCAATGAAGGTTTAATCAAATTGATTGTTGATAAATTCCCATTTCATAATTCCAATACATAAACTATATTATTTGTGTTTTACCTACACATTGATTGATGTGTGTTAATCACTGTGTTCTCTGTACTTTCCTGAGTCCTGCGAAAAAAATCCACAGACATATTACTAGGATGGGATTCAAATCCACGACCTGTGCCATGCTAGAGCTGATGTCTTACCACTAGACCACCAAGCTTGCCTGGTACCTAGAGGCAGTTTGAATGCTATATTTTAGCAGTGGATACCACAACAATTTTATTAGATGTTTAATTTGCCTTAAGAGTAAAGATACATAATCAGTCGCAAGCTAAATTACTGCAATAGTATGTTTTGGGAAAGCTGTATATAAGATCCAGTTTTACTCTTAGTCTGCTTGTTTGTCTATTTTTGCATAAACCTAACAATTTAAAAACTGTATTTTAACGGTTCCTCTTTTTCTTGAAAGTATAACTGATACAAATGTACTGATAATATCATGATGGTGGCATGGTTGGCTTGTGTGCGTAAAGTGCTCGCCTCTCACCAATGTGGCCCTGGTTCAATTCCCGACTAAGGCCATATATGAGTAGAGTTGTGTGTTGGTTCTTTCCTGTGCCACAAGGGTTTTTTTCTGGGCCTGCTGGTTTTCCTCCCTCTTTTGATCTCTGGCTGTGCTCTGTGGTTGAAATGGGTTGATGTGGCTGGCTGCCAAAAGTGCCCTCGCATGCCTGCTTCTCGAACATGTTGTAGCTGCGTCCTTCGCAATTCAGCTTCTAAGCTGCGAGTAAGGATGATTAGCTCCACAATAGACTGTGCAAGTCTCGTGCGTATTCGAACATTGCATAGTGGTCCCAAAAATGTTCGAATACGCGCGAGACTTGCATGGTCTGTTATGGTAACTGATATCTAATACTAGCTCAGAGGGAGATGGAGTTCCTGTAAATGATTGAAGGTTTAAAACTCGCTTAGATCCAAGTATCAATTAATTTGATGAAAATTATTTTGTAATTGTGAGTAATTTCAGCTGTGATATGGTCATTGAAATATATTCTGTTTGATTCAGGGTGAACGAATCAACAATGCAATTACTGCCTCGGAAATCATCGTTCATGTTGGAGCAATGAGATGTCTTGTGACCTTCATTGAAGAAACAACTCTTGGTTGTAATTTACCCGAGGAGCAACCATCTGCCGGGGACTTCAAGGGCCATGCCAAAGGGAGAGGGCTTCCTGTGGTCTGGGTAAGTCTTAAAACAACTCTTGGTTGTAATTTACATGAGAAACAACCCTTTGACCAGGACTTCTTGGGTCAAGACACAGAGAGAGGGCTTCCTGTGGTCTGGGCAGGTCTTAAGACAAATATCAGTTGTAACTTAATTGAGAAAGAACCGTCTGCCGGGGACTTCAAGGACCAAGACATAGAAAGAGGGCTTCCTGAGATAAAACTCAGTTGTAATTTACTTGAGGAGCAACTATCTGACCAAGACTTTTCGGGTCAAGACACAGAAAGGGCTTCATGTGGTCTGGTTAAGTCTTGAGATAAATCTCAGTTATAATTTACTTGAGTAACAACCATCTTAACAGGATTTCTTGTGTCAAGACACCGAGAGATAAATCTAGGATAAGTAGTTTCTGTAGGTCTACAGACATTTCTCAGGAATCAAATCAAACCAAAACAAGTAGTAGAACTACCCTGATTGCACCTTGCTCCTCTTCTCTCTTCAGGTAATTCACAGCAATCTAGAGTTCATTATGGGTTACATTTCCTATCCTCCTGACTTGTTAACAATCCTACTCCCATCAGTCAGTGGAGCAGTCGTGGTATGCATTCTCTTCCTTGTTTTGTGCTTCTCAGCTAAGCTGTACGGATCCAAAAGAAACGCTAGACTCATCCAGGAAGACATGAGATCCATGGAAGTGGATCTGTCAGATGAGATCAAACAAGGTATGGAGGTCCTACAAAGATAACATTGCTCTGTCATCATTTAGTTCTTCTGAACATAATTTTTTTGGGAGCAGATTTTCAAGATAATTGAAGAATCAAGATGTTTTCGAGTTTGCAATCCCCTTCTCTCGTTGTTTAAATGTATCTGATGGTGTTAATGGCATGTCTTGTTTCAACCCTAGCAGAGTCTTTCTCAAAGGCTAAATGAAAATATTGATGACAATAATAGTGGCTTCTTTAATAGCGCTCAAATCCGTCACCAGCCCGTCACTCAGTGATGCTCAGTGCTCTCTGACATTTTTACCCCTAGTCATTGGGCCATTTATTTCATTCCTTAAACCATCTCAGCTCCTTGGAGAGGATACAGGCTGTGCTGCCAAAATATGTAGCACACCAAGCTAAATCAATCACAAGAACCATTTCTACCCTCACAAGTACCCATTTACCTCAGGGTGAATAGAAGCAATTATAGCCAAGTGTCTTGCCCAAGGCCACGAGTGTCATGACTGGGATTTGAACCCACACCCTGATGACTCAGCCACCAGAACTGGAGTTTGATGCAGTAAACTGCCAGCCACGACACGCCATAAGTACACACAACTCACACAACCAGTATACTAGTGTAACAGAAGCATTCAAGTAGAAAGGAGTGAAAAGAAATAGGCAAATTGCAGTCAGAAGGAGCAACAGATGTACAATGAAAAAAGGAGACAAAGGGGGAGTTTGAAATAGTTACATTGTTACAAGGCTAGAACTTCAAACAACTCTCAATATTTTTTTAAAAACTTTTTGACTTTATGAATAACAGACTGAAAGTGTGGTGGTACTAGTCTTGGTCTTGTTTCATTTAAAGGGATTTGATATGTTTGGTAATTGGAACCCACTGTTTGTTTCAATCCTATATAGTTGTAGATAGATACCATAAAACTAACCTGTGAAAAGTTCATTTCAAAAGGTGGTAGCGTTTTGAGATATTGCCAAAAAATCCGGAGCGGTTATGTCTATGCAGGAAGAATAATCTGCAATTGGAATACACAATCTGAGAAACGCTTCTGACAGAAACGCTTCTCAGATTAATAAAATTTTGGTAAAAAAACTTGTTTTATAATCTCTTTCCATAATCACATTACTTCAAAGTGAAATGTTTCTCAAAATGAATTATACTGTCATTATACTTCTCACCAAGTAAGTTTTTATTGCCATTAACTTTATGAGTATTACCAATTGATGCAGACCCTTTAAACTGCATTATGAAATTCTTTGGAAAAAACCCCAATTTTCTTAATAGAATGTTGGGCTACTGATTGACGTTAATGAGTATTTAATTTACCTCTTTATTTAATTTGTTCTTGTTCAGCCTTTGCCGATCTTCAAACAGACTTGACAGATTTGACCAGTGACTTGGAAGGAATCGGAATGCCATTTGTCAGTCACCGAGAGTACGCTAGTAACATGCTGTTTATCGGGCAAGAGAGACCCGACACTGAGGATAAAGAGGTAAGTGTCTGCCACTCTCTCAGCTGCACTTCACTCAGATTGGACATATTTTATACATAAAATGACTTATTTAAAGGCAGGGTATACCTTTGGTAGTTACTCCAAAATTAATGACCATAAAAACTTACTTGGTAAAGAGCACTGAGAGCTGTTGATTATTATAAAACATTGTTAGAAATGGCCCTTTAGAGTATTGCAGTTTTAGAGAAACGGGTAATTTTTTACCCCAAAATTTGAATCGCATGCATCTGAAAGCACACAGTTCTATGCAACAAGGAGGGTGTTGTTTTTTTTCAACTTTGATGACCAATTGAGCCCAAATTTTCACAGGTTTGCAGACTTCCCAACCTGTGTGTATTTTACGTACAATGTACGCATTTTCACTTCTGAGTACGGTGGTACGAGATATTATGCAGAAAATACGCAAAAGACGCCAAATCTATATCGCGGTCGTGTAAAACAGCAGCACGAGGACAACTTTTTCGGACAATTTTGTTCTCAATTGCTTCAACTGTCATTTGTTCGACCCCAAGTGCAAAAACAACCGAACAAAGACACCTGCATCTGAGTGATCATTATGCGCTTTGATTAGATTGTGCTTAAAATTATATTTTAAATTCTTACTCCCGCTGGAAAAACTAACAAACCAATGCGTAAAAGAGGGGGTGGGAATGGCACAATCTAGTTTCGGTTAACCGTATGCACGTGCGCCAGACAACGCACGTGTTTGGCATCGCCGTGTGTTTATACTATGACTAAGTGTACAACATGGACGCCGATCGAAGTGGCCTTAACGTGACAATTAATACATCGTTTCTGTTAGTTTTACTTTTATTAGGGAAAAATGGGAATTTAATGGCCTGTAATCTGTGTATAAGAGGAACAAATGATGAATTAAAGTGGAACTGGAAAATTTTACGGTAGGCTTTCGTTTGTCCGTTTACTGGGCAGCCAAAGATGGAACCTTTCGCATTGATTGTCAAGTTATTTGCATGCCGAGTAAGTTACTATAAATAATTTAGGAACTTTGTTCAACAGTGATTTTCATTAAAATTAATATATGTTTTAGGAATATAAATCAGTCAAAATGGGCTCACCGCCCATGGAAACCCTGGAATTTTTGTTGAAAGGTACTTTTGTACATTGTTTAATTGTGTTTTTCATTGAGAAATTGTACATGTCTGGGTTTGGTCTGGGTTTGTTATTTTATGCAAATGTTGGGATACATCAAGTGAGGATACTGGTCTTTGACAATAACCAAAAGTATACCCTGCCTTTAATGGCATAATACAGACACAATCTCATACACATCGCCATCGTTCTTGCTCTCTTTCTCGTTGCCTTCGCTAACGTTCTCATAGGTCTCCACATCGGTCTGACAAGGCAGGTTTTCTCTGGTCTTTGACAATAACCAAAAGTATACCCTGCCTTTAAGTATGAACTTGGCCATAAATCAACCAGATCTTCCAAAGGTGTCGTAATTTTTCCCCTGTACAATCTATTCTTCTCTGTATTCTTAGTATCCAGATGAAAATGTCCAGAAACAATGCTGAAGTTTTCCCGTCTTCTTAGCAACAAGGCCTTCTTAATTGTTCTGATTCAGACGTTGGATGCAGAGAGCAACTCAAAGTTATCCATCAGACAAAAGTAAGCCACTTTTAAGGATTCATCAAAATCTTGATTTACTGGTGCTTTAAGGAAAGAGCAACAAAATATTGGGAAGTGTAAACTGACTTAAATCCAAAATTTCAGATGGCAGGTTTTTGTTGTTGTAATTCATCAGATGCAATATCCTTCAATGACACTGAATTTCTTTACAAACTGTTCACCTGAAATATTTAACTTCACCATGAAGCAAAATCAGAGATAATTTAAAAAACAATTTTTTGGGAGAAATTGCCTATTATCACAAGGCCGGACAGCCACTTCAAGGTGAGGGCTACACTGAACTGATTTGGGCTGTCGACCCAAATCAACTGTGGCTGAATTTCAGAGAGCTTGCTTTAAACAGACAATTGTGCTTAACTTTTTTTCTGCCGGGCAAAGAAATAGCAGGAAATCAGTCACAAGTGGTACATGTAGAATTGTATTTTGCCTGGTAACCTTATTGTGGGATGATAATTTGTTTTGTTCTTGGCTACTTTTTTGTGCTGAAGCAGCTCTATGACATTGGGCACTGTCTTAACTCTGTTAATTCCATGTTATTGTTCAGGCAGTTGATAGCATCTCTGCTAACAGTCGTCATGATCCTGGAGAATAAAATGACCTACTTGACCGAGTAAGTATTAAACAATTTCTCTTCAATATATATTTTATTTGTTTTACAGAGAGTACTGAGACAGAAATCTTAACTTCAGGTATCACCCCAAAAGAAAACCATCCTCCTAAACTAACAACTTATTCTTATTGAAACTTTGTGTTAAGCTTCCAAATATCAAGTCTCCTACAAAATAATAACAACGTAACAGTCATTTTTTAAAGATTGCATGGATAAATGGATGTGAGATAAGCACTGTATACTCATGGTTCTACAAGTCCTGCAGAAAGAAATCAACAGGCTACTTGGGTGGGATTCGAACCATCTTTCCTGCATTCTAGAGCAAATGGTGACAACAGGCCAGTTTGAAGTCTGTAATTAGCACTAGCAGCGGGTACTGCAAACAATTTGTTAATCCATTAAATTCTAAGATTTGTTACGATGCAAAACTTCTTGTGCAACGGGCTTGATAATAAAAACTTTATGTGTAAATCCTGAGGCTCATATTATTAATGAAACCAAGGATCGTCATAAGTAAAACAAGGGTGCTTGCTAAGTGAACCAGAAACACGGGGGTTATTTACCCCTACTCTTCCACGATAAGTGTTCTGGGCTTTTACATGCACTACCAATCCCATCTGAAGGACAAAGCAATTATTGTAAAGTATCTTGGTCAAGGACACAAGTGGCAGGACCTGGACTCAAACCCACACTCTGCTGATCAAACATAAGGGCCCAATTTCATAGCGCAGCTAAACGATAAGCAAGTTTTCGTGCTTCAGCAAATAAATTTGCTTAAAGCGTATATCACAGGTTAACAAGAAAATTAGGCTGCCAGCTTGCGTGTTCACCATGCATTTGCATTGTTACGTCATTCGTTTTCATACAGTAAGCACCGGAAGGTTAGCTTGCCTTTTCGTGTGCTTACGGTTAGCAGCACTTTGAAATGGAAAGTTGTACAGTAAGCACAAAAACGCACGTTAAGCAGCTCTATGAAATTGGGCCCAGAGCTTGCGTCTGTGCTCTTTACCCCTACCTCTTTCTTTTTGAATACAATTTTCGTTTTATTTTTCAGCATCATGATCACTCTGATGACAGAGCTCATCAGACGGCCGCTGACAACGGTGGTACCACGACAACTCTTCCTTAGGTAATACTCATCCATAATTCTTACAATAGTTTTTGTTACTTTTCTGCTTGAGTACAATCACAGCATACTGGTAGAGATAAGAGTTGAAGCGTCACAATTGTTTTTGTAGAACCACAGCAACTTGCTAGTGGAACTATTACATGGTGTTACTACAAACCTGTACTGTTTTCCCACCAAGCAAAGTTTCAAATCCTACTTCAAAAGACCTACTGTAAAAAATATGTATACACACTACTAGGCCTATTTATAGATTTGTTACGTCATCATTGCTTGGAAAACTTTATCAAAATTTAACAGCATTTTGTTGACTGAAACTATAACACTAATTTTTACAAATGTTTATGTGAAATGTAAAATCAAAGTTGCCTTAAAATCTTTCCTCAAAGAAATGTTCCTTCTTAAAAATTGAAATGTTGTCTAGTTTTTCTTTCGCCATCTTTTTTTTTCCTGACAGAAATGAGAGTATTTTAGAGAAGCTTCTATCAAACTGGGTTGCTGTGTGCCTGTATGACCAACAAGGTACGGATTGCAGAAAAATTACATGATTTTTTTCTAAGATCAACATCGAAATGTGGACTGATAATCCTATTGTATGGATATATCTCATGCCAACCATGTTGGGAAAACATTTGGGTGGGTAGATGGGTAGATGCAGGGGGTGGGGTAGGTGGATGCGATATTGTGCAATTTCGATGGATGTTAATGTTGGAACCTGTCCATTTTAGTAGAGGGTTGTTCCTTCTCCAATAACTTAAGAGATCAAAAGAAATTCCAAAATGTACCGTTTGTGATAATGAGTTCAATGTATTGATGTTCCCATAGCAATTATATACACATTAACACCCAGCAACAAGATATGTTTAACTATTTCATTTAAAGAAAACCCTGTGTGATTGATGATGTCTTTTTCTTCTTCTTTAGAGTCACACTGCCTATCCTCTCTGTTTGTCTTGTACCGTGCCATCAAACATCGGACTGAGAGTGCTCCAGTTGATGTCTTCACCGGCAGGTCAAGATATTCTCTCAACTTTGAGAAGATGCTAGAGGAGGATATTGAGTTCAATACCCTTGTGAGTTTTTAGTCAAATTCAATTGAGTTTCTGGAATATTTGCTAAGATTTGTATTCATGCATATTATTTAAATAAAAATAATGGTTATATGAAATGGAACTAAACCTAGTTTATGAGTACATTACTAGATGAATAATTTCTTGAAATTTTTCATCTGGTACCTCCTTAGACTCTCGTCGTGCCCATTGATGAAGAAGGAAATGTCGTCAAGGAAGTCAAGGTACTTGACGTAGACACCATCTCGCAGGTCAAGGAGAAGATCTTAGCCGCCATATATTGCAACTCGCCCTACTCCAGTAGACCCAGCGCCAACCAAGTCAGTCTCGGTATGTCAGAAATCTCTTTTAATGAAGAAACTACCGGGTAAACCCTTCCTCCTTTGGCCTGTCCATCAACTCCATAAAGAATAATTTAGTGCACAAATACAAGTTAAACAACAAAAACTTGATCTAATATTCCAATATTGTTGTACCACAATGTACAACAAAGTTTCAACCAGTTAATGGGAATGTAATCAGCTACTTTTTTATTCATGCTGCAAGTTTGTTTAGAGTAAATAATTTCCAAACAAATAGCAAATGGCCAGACGTTTCGACCCTAGCAGAGTCTTTCTCTAAGGCTTAATGAAAACACAACCCACTTAAAGGCATCGTACACGTTTGGTAATTACTCAAAATATATATTAGCATAAAAACTGACTTGGTAACGAGGAACAGAGAGCTGTTGATAGTATAAAACATTGTGAGAAACGACTCTCTGAAGTAACATAGTTTTTGAAAAAGGTAATTTCTCACTAAAATAATAAAAACTTCTTGCAAGAAGTTTTTATTACTATCTGAAAGCACACAAATTTGTACAACAAGGGTGTTTTTCTTTCATCATTTTCTTGCAACTTTGATGACCAATTGAGCCCAAATTTTCACAGGCTTGTTATTTTACGCATATGTTGGGATGCACCAAGTGAGAACACTGGTCTTTGACAATTACCAAACGTGTACGATGCTTTTAAGCAGCAATACTAGTGTAACATGAATACTGGTGTAACAGGAATACTGTTGATGCTGGAACTCGCTACCTCTCAACATTCAGACTTGCAACTAAACTCAAGCCAAACCTATTTTCATCTTAAGGTTCCTGTTCAATACAATGTTCCTCTCTAAAATTATTGCCCTCAGCGCATTGCAACCATTGGAAAAATGCGCTTTATAAATGCTAGTATTATTATTATTATTAACAAAAGCATCCAAGTGGAAAGAAATGAAAAGAGAAAGAAGCAGAAAGCACACAGAAAAAGCAAGGGATGAACAATGAAGAGGGTGACAATGGGTGGGAAGGGGCTGGTTTGACCATAAGACTTTGGAAACACAAAACAAATCAAAGGTGGGAAGAGGGAGAAAAAGTAATACATTAAATAAACTACTAAACAATAATGGATTTGTTGACTGTCTCCATTATCAGAATGGCAATGTAGCACCAGTGGGCGCCTTGTGTTGACAGACACGGATCCCAGACCACCGACTGACAAATGGCGAAGAATCAATATGCTAAAGGATTTCATGTAAGTGTCATCATTCTGATGAAGAACATTCAGTTAGACAACCCATCCCACCACTACCCCACCAAAAATTCAATTTATTTTCTTTTGGATGGGTTTCTTTGTTTGTGTTTTTGCATGGGTTACCTGGGTCACTGAGGAATGAGATATTTCAGACTTATCTGAATTCAGACTTTTTAAAGTCTACCTGGTTATACAAAAAAATACATGTATTTTTCTCCTGATTAAATAAGTCAGGCTCTTTGATTGACTTCTCTAGCACTGAGGATACTGTTCTGGAAGCTCCTTGGAATCTATAACTCCAGGGGTTACCAAAAGGTGGAATTGCCATCATTTCAATGTACCTCCCTTTAGGTCTGGATCCCAGTTTCAGACTTTGTTTCTGCATCAGTGACTCTCATCCCTGTTGGGTAATCTTTAAAAATGTTGTAGTAGTTGTTTGAGGGTTTATTTGTAACTGGTATTTTGTTATCCTTGGTAATCTACAGGTTGGGGATAATGATCAAATGAAGATTGTAGAGAAGCAGGACGTTGACAATGCAACTCTTTCCCCAACCCATTCTTCAGTTCTCCCAGGGAGATGAGGAAAGTGCATACGGTAAGTTATTTTTGACAATGGAGCCCACTTTATGAGGATATTTCACTCACAAGTAATGCTGTCCATCATGGTGTAAAATGTTTCACTCTTAATTCTTCAGACCTGTTAGCTGAGCAAGCTCTTCCTTATAACTATATGTCTTATTATTTTTGAAATAAGAGTTTTCTGTAAGTTCTGATAAATCCCTGGATTTACCCTGGAATAATTTCATTGTTTCATATTTTGGAGAACTTCCGGATAGATTCAATTTTCACAGGTTGTTTTTAAAGCCATGAGAATGATTGCCTCTGTTCTGTTTTGTTCCGTGTGGTACCATTCGCAATCCATTTACCTTTTTTTATTACTTGCTGTGAATAGAATTTACAGACCTGACCAGTGGGGCATGAAAGGGGTTTTCCCTTCTGTTGTCATTGATTTGATTGTATTGCTGATTCATTGTCATGGATGGATTAAGAAAGACCAAACTCTCTGAGCTATAGTAATCCTTATATCCTTCCACTCCCCCCCCCCCAAAAAAAAAATAATAATATTAACAACAATATAAAATAAATCAATGAATAAATAAATAAAATGGTTAAAATAAATAACTTAAATACAATAAATAAACTAAATCAAATAAATAAAATATTTGAAATAAATAAAATTAAATAAATAAATGTAAAACAAAAAAATTAGGAAACAACACAAAAATAAATAAAAAAAATAAAAAATAAAAAATTTTAAAAAATAAATAAAAAATAATAATAAAGATATTATAAAATAAAGAAAATAAAGAGAATAATAACAATAAATAAAACCACATCAGCCTTGTCATTAAAATAAGCAGATTAAAGTTGTCTTGCAGAATATGTTAAGAACAAAAATGTTATAAATTTGTGAAATAAAGTGTATTTTTTGTACTGAATAATGTAACTTGATTTCTACATACTTTGTTCCCCCCTGTCAGCTAATGTTGGAATTGATGATTTGGCTAGGAATAATCGACACAGCAAGCGCCGGGATACCATTGTAGAAGTAGAGCCAATAAAAGGAATCAAAGACTGGCATCTGGTGAGTTATTCGACAACTTAAGTGATACATACAGCAACTTTTGCATATGCACGAGAATCCACAAAATACCTGTATCATGCAAAATTGTTTGTACATGGCATAAGATGTGTAATAGTTCATTTTTATTTTGTTAATTACTTAATCACTTATCATTGGCAGATTTTGTCATGCAATTCTTCCAATAAGAGCTTATTAATTTCTCAGATCTATAAAAATAGGTATTTAAATTTTAAATATAAATTTGTTGATCAAATTGGAAACAATCGGACATAGCATCTTTATTTGTTCCTGATACTATTCTCTCCAAGGTGAAAAGAAGAAGGCGGTGGGTATGATGATGATGATGATGAGGAGGAGGATGAGGGAGAAGACGCAGAGATTGCTGCACTATGTTGAGATCACTCACCTTCAGAAATAAGATCACCCGCCTCGGAAGATCAAAGAGATCTCATTCCCAAGACTCATGTCAACAAAGGTATGCCAAAAAAGTCAACTTTGAAATTTTTCCATTAAGAGGCCCACACAGTTTGGAAGCGTCTCACAAAAGTTGGGCATGTTCCAGAGCTGCCAACTCTCTCTGATTCCGCAGAAAATTCTGGAATCTTTTTATGTTCTGATGACCAATTAATTTGAAAATCTCCTGATTATGGAACTGTTTCTATTGTGCTTGAATGTAATTCTAAATATCTCCCTTGGAATTTGTTGTACAAAATCTCCCTGATTGCAAGATGCAAATGTTGGCAGCTCTGAGAAGGAACTCTAAGTTTGATTTGGTTTTTTCGAAAAGGTTAGTTGTACACAAATTGAGGTTTACTCAAGAGAAGGAAGATAGAGCATTTCCCTTACACAATCCCACTGACTACATCATCACAGGTTTGTGGTCAGCCCCTTTCAACATCTCCTACAATCAGTTTTAAAATCTCCGTGGTTTGGGGATAAAAACCTTTCTTCAACTCCCCTTGGGGAAAAAACCATGGCTGAGCTCATGCCTCTATCCCAGACACCAAATTGTCTTCCACCACAGATAGAGGAAAGCAAACATTCTGACATCAGGCATGTGATTTCTGTGGTTTTTTCCTGTTTTCAGGATTTTCTCAAAATCTCCTTGAGCGATTCAAATTTTCTTACAAGAAGTAAAGCAGTCACTATGGGTAGAAAGAAATATAGTCCACATTGTGCACAATACTGTGTTGTTTTATTTCTGGTGATGCACAGAGCCTGGTACACCTCCTGATTTGTACAATCTGGGAGGCTCTGAATCTATACTAAGGGGAACCCCGGCCATTGAGCAATTTTCAGGAATTTTCACATTTGTCAAGTCTCATCCCACCAGATGGGACATTCATTCTGCAAAACAGTGTTTTAAAAAATGACCAAACATTTTTTACAACAAATTAACCATTTCTAGTAGCTAATATATATTTTGTAGTAATAATAATAATAGAAGCTTCTTATATAGCGCTCATATCAGTCAGTATTTTCGTGCTAGATATGTGGAGCTACGTTTTCTGAAGTGTGAGACCTACTCACTTTACATGGCACCATGTAATGGTTTACAAGGTGCTGTAGTCAAACATGCAGCCATTCAAACCAGGAACACCGGGGAGAACCCCTTCTCTTATCGATAAGTGCACTGGGTTCTTTTACGTGCATTACACAACACACGGGACCTACGGCTTTACTTTTAAGTGTCACGACTAGTGACTAAGACACTCTGGCTGATCAAAACACAGAGCTTGGGTCCATTAGTGCTCTTATCTGCTCGGCCACAACATTTGATTATTAAAACAAAAATCAATAATTATTTTAACATTATTTGGAAACCTGTTTTTATCAGGATTTTGATACCTGTGAGGATCACTTCAGGCTCTCATCTCTTCCCTTTTCATGTGATTCATTTGTTTCATAAGGTTTTCTTTTGCTTTCGCAGGGAGTCATTCAAAAGTTTGTTGATGACATGTTCAACACCATTCTATCAGTGGAGAGCGCCTCAAGGCCAATCAAGTACCTCTTTGACTTTTTTGACAGCCAGGCCATTCGACATGAACTGGAAGAAAGTGACCCTGAAATCACACACATCTGGAAGAGTAATATGTAAGAGATGTTTGTGATTTTCTTTGTGAATTTTTGTTGTGAAATATTTGACTGTGGATGAGCAGGCATAAGGTTTCCCTCTCTTTCACTACAAATAAGCAAACCAACTAAGTTTATGCTGTTCATTGCTTTTAGTTTGCCACTTCGTTTCTGGTCCAACACCATCAAAAATCCAGACCACATCTTTGACATTCGGAGCTGGTTGGCTCTGTTGGGGCAAGCATGGACGTGATCGGTCAGTTATTCCAATGATGGCCAATCGTATACCAAGACGCATAAATCGCTCGACAGGTAAGTAAAATCAATATACTAATTTTATTTTTAAGAGAAACGCCTATTTGGTAGGACTCCAAACTAGAAACTAAAAAAACTAGTGAACTAATTATAGAAACTTGATGATTTGTTTGGGAACTTTTTTTTTTTGCTGATAGGAGTCCTCTGTTATCAATAAGTTATTGTACGTGCAGAGAGAAGCAGAAGTACCAGCATGTTGTAGAAGACT
>JAJGQC010000527.1:0-19533 GCA_021014325.1 Plazaster borealis
CCAATTGAAGTAAAAATCTGGGCCCGATCGGACAATATGCTTCCAGTTCAAAACTGAAAATTGACATATTTAAATTTTCTTACAAAAATTATCACAACTCCGCCCCCTGCATCGATTCGTTTCATGTTTTTCACCAAACCTCCAGGTTAGCTGAGGTACATTCTATAAAAATTACAGCGAAATCAAGTAAACAGAACTCCCGCTACAGCCCCAGTTCCAAAGACCAAGGCCCTTTAACCTCAGTTTCCAAAAGTCACCCCCTTCTTGCGTTCCAACATTTCCATCCTGTTTGTACAGCTACTTCTTCTTCAGCCCTAACTACTTTAACCTAACCTAACCTGGCCTGGCTATTTTCTTCTTTCTTCTGGCCTGGCCTGCCATCCTGTTTTGTTGCTTCTTAGCTCAAGCCTGGCCTGGCCTGGCCCTAGCCTGCTTCTTAACCTAACCCCTAACCTAACCTAACTTCTTTCTTCTTCTTGGCACGAGGTCAGAGAGGGTCAAGTAGAGGTCAAGAAGTCAAGAGGTCAAAGACAAACAAAGTCAAGTAGGGGTCACGGGGTCAAGTGGGATCAAATAGAGGTCAAAGGTCAAACAAAGGTCAAGCAGGGGTCACGGGGTCAGAAATGTGGTCACCTTGGGGTCAAGTGGGGTCAAATAGAGGTCAAGTAAGTCACGAGGTCAAACAAAAGATCAACCTTGGGGTCACGGGAGTCAAATGTGGAGTCACGAGGTCAAGTGGGGTCAAGTAGAGTCAGTAGAGTCACGAGGTCAAGCAAAGGTCAAGCAGGGGTCACGGGGTCAAATGTGGGTCACGAGGTCAAGTGGGGTCAAATAGGGGTCAAGTAGAGGTCACGAGGTCAAACAAGGTCAAGCAGGGTCACGGGTCAAATGTAGGTCACGAGGTCAAGTGGGGTCAAATGAAGTCAAAATTATTGACCTTGACGCCCTCTATGGTTTGAGCACGAAATACACAAATAATACCGTAACTCTACAACGGAATGAGGTATGGAGTTGAAACTCCTCCATCACCTGCAGTATCAGGGCTCTACATTCTGTACAAATATTAGCTCAATCGGACGTTCACAACTCAAGTTATAAGCAAAACAAAGTTCTGTATGGAGTCGAATTTCCCATTGGGTTAATGCATGTGCACAAAGGTATAGCATTTACGTCAGAATGTTAAAGTACAAAAATCCCATTGGGTTAATGCATGTGTACAAGGTATAGGAAAAGGTCCGAAAAAGTCAAAGTACAGAAATCCCCATAGGAGTTTGTACACGTGCACAAACGAATAGGGAAAACAAAATTCTTTTAATTGGCATAACTCCAAAAGTGTAAGTCCGATTGACCTGACCTTTTAGTATGTTGTTGCTGAGGTCAAACCAATTGAGAAGTAAAAAATCTGGGCCCGATCGGACAATGGCAACTTCCAGTTCCAAAACTGAAAATTGACATATTTAAATTTTACAAGAATTGGCATAACCCGGCCCCCTGCGTCCGATTCGTTTCATACTTTCACCAAACTCCTCCAGTTAGCTGAGGTACATTCTATAAAAATTACAGCAAAATCAAATAAACAGAACTCCCGCTACAGCCCAGTTCCAAAGACCCAAGGCCCTTTAACCTCAGTTCCAAAGTCCCTACCCCTTTAACGCGTTCCAACAGTACCATCCCTGTTTTATTTAACCCTAACCCTAACCTAACCTAACCCTAACCCTAACCTAACCTAACCTAACCCTAACCTAACCCTGGCCTAACCTAACCTAACCCTAACCTAACCTAGCCTAACCTAACCTAACTTCTTCTTCTAACCTAACCCTAACCCTAACCCTAAAGAGGTCAGAAGGGTCAAGTAGAGGTCAAGTAGAGGTCAAGAGGTCAAACAAAAGTCAAGTAGGGGTCACGGGGTCAAGTGGGATCAAATAGAGGTCAAAAGGTCAAAAAAAGGTCAAGAATTGGTCACGGGGTCAAATGTGGGTCACGAGGTCAAGTGGGGTCAAATAGAGGTCAAGTAGAGGTCACGAGGTCAAACAAAGGTCAAGCAGGGTCACGGGGTCAAATGTGGGTCACGAGGTCAAGTGGGGTCAAATAGGGGTCAAGTAGAGGTCACGAGGTCAAACAAAGGTCAAGCAGGGTCACGGGGTCAAATGTGGGTCACGAGGTCAAGTGGGGTCAAATAGAAGTCAAAATTATTGACCTTGACGCCCTCTATGGTTTGAGCACGAAATACACAAATAATACCGTAACTCTACAACGGAATGAGGTATGGAGTTGAAACTCCTCCATCACCTGCAGTATCAGGGCTCTACATTCTGTACAAATATTAGCTCAATCGGACGTTCACAACTCAAGTTATAAGCAAAACAAAGTTCTGTATGAGTCGAATTTCCCATTGGGTTAATGCATGTGCACAAGGTATAGCATTTACGTCAGAATGTTAAAGTACAAAAATCCCATTGGGTTAATGCATGTGTACAAAGGTATAGGAAAAGGTCCGAAAAAGTCAAAGTACGAAATCCCCATAGGGTTTGTACACGTGCTCAAACGAATAGGAAAACAAAATTCTTTTAATTGGCATAACTCCAAAGTGTAAGTCCGATTGACCTGACCTTTTAGTATGTTGTTGCTGAGGTCAAACCAATTGAGAAGTAAAAAATCTGGGCCCGATCGGACAATGGCAACTTCCAGTTCCAAAACTGAAAATTGACATATTTAAATTTTACAAGAATTGGCATAACTCCGCCCCCTGCGTCCGATTCGTTTCATACTTTCACCAAACTCCTCCAGTTAGCTGAGGTACATTCTATAAAAATTACAGCAAAATCAAATAAACAGAACTCCCGCTACAGTCCAGTTCCAAAGACCCAAGGCCCTTTAACCTCAGTTCCAAAGTCCCTACCCCCTTTAACGCGTTCCAACAGTACCATCCTGTTTTATTTAACCTAACCCTAACCCTAACCTAACCTAACCCTAACCTAACCTAACCTAACCCCTAACCTAACCTAACCTAACCCTAACCCTAACCTAACCTAACCCTACCATCCCTGTTTTGCCTAACCTAACCTAACCTAACCCTAACCCTCCTAACCTAACGAGGTCAGAAGGGTCAAGTAGAGGTCAAGTAGAGGTCAAGAGGTCAAACAAAAGTCAAGTAGGGGTCACGAGGTCAAGTGGGGTCAAATAGGGGTCAAGTGGACAACACTAGGTCAAACACAGGTCAAGCAGGGTCACGGGGTCAAATGTGGGTCACGAGGTCAAGTGGGGTCAAATAGAGGTCAAGTAGAGGTCACGAGGTCAAACAAAGGTCAAGCAGGGTCACGGGGTCAAATGTGGGTCACGAGGTCAAGTGGGGTCAAATAGGGGTCAAGTAGAGGTCACGAGGTCAAACAAGGGTCAAGCAGGGTCACGGGGTCAAATGTGGGTCACGAGGTCAAGTGGGGTCAAATAGAAGTCAAAATTATTGACCTTGACGCCCTCTATGGTTTGAGCACAAAATACACAAATAATACCGTAACTCTACAACGGAATGAGGTATGGAGTTGAAACTCCTCCATCACCTGCAGTATCAGGGCTCTACATTCTGTACAAATATTAGCTCAATCGGACGTTCACAACTCAAGTTATAAGCAAAACAAAGTTCTGTATGGAGTCCGAATTTCCCATTGGGTTAATGCATGTGCACAAAGGTATAGCATTTACGTCAGAATGTTAAAGTACAAAAATCCCATTGGGTTAATGCATGTGTACAAAGGTATAGGAAAAGGTCCGAAAAAGTCAAAGTACGAAATCCCCATAGGGTTTGTACACGTGCACAAACGAATAGGAAAACAAAATTCTTTTAATTGGCATAACTCCAAAAGTGTAAGTCCGATTGACCTGACCTTTTAGTATGTTGTTGCTGAGGTCAAACTAATTGAGAAGTAAAAATCTGGGCCCGATCGGACAATGGCAACTTCCAGTTCCAAAACTGAAAATTGACATATTTAAATTTTTACAAGAATTGGCATAACTCCGCCCCCTGCGTCCGATTCGTTTCATACTTTCACCAAACTCCTCCAGTTAGCTGAGGTACATTCTATAAAAATTACAGCAAAATCAAGTAAACAGAACTCCCGCTACAGTCCAGTTCCAAAGACCCAAGGCCCTTTAACCTCAGTTCCAAAGTCCCTACCCCTTTAACGCGTTCCAACAGTACCATCCTGTTTTATTTAACCTAACCTAACCCTAACCCTAACCTAACTTCCTAACCTAGCCTAACCTAACCCTAACCCTAACCCTAACCCTAACCCTAACCTAACCTAACCTAACCTAACCTAACGAGGTCAGAAGGGTCAAGTAGAGGTCAAGTAGAGGTCAAGAGGTCAAACAAAAGTCAAGTAGGGGTCACGGGGTCAAGTGGGATCAAATAGAGGTCAAATGGTCAAACAAAGGTCAAGCAGGGGTCACGGGGTCAAATGTGGGTCACGAGGTCAAGTGGGGTCAAATAGAGGTCAAGTAGAGGTCACGAGGTCAAACAAAGGTCAAGCAGGGGTCACGGGGTCAAATGTGGGTCACGAGGTCAAGTGGGGTCAAATAGGGGTCAAGTAGAGGTCACGAGGTCAAACAAAGGTCAAGCAGGGTCACGGGGTCAAATGTGGGTCACGAGGTCAAGTGGGGTCAAATAGAAGTCAAAATTATTGACCTTGACGCCCTCTATGGTTTGAGCACGAAATACACAAATAATACCGTAACTCTACAACGGAATGAGGTATGGAGTTGAAACTCCTCCATCACCTGCAGTATCAGGGCTCTACATTCTGTACAAATATTAGCTCAATCGGACGTTCACAACTCAAGTTATAAGCAAAACAAAGTTCTGTATGGAGTCGAATTTCCCATTGGGTTAATGCATGTGCACAAGGTATAGCATTTACGTCAGAATGTTAAAGTACAAAATCCCATTGGGTTAATGCATGTGTACAAAGGTATAGGAAAAGGTCCGAAATAGTCAAAGTACGAAATCCCCATAGGGTTTGTACACGTGCACAAACGAATAGGGAAAACAAAATTCTTTTAATTGGCATAACTCCAAAAGTGTAAGTCCGATTGACCTGACCTTTTAGTATGTTGTTGCTGAGGTCAAACCAATTGAGAAGTAAAAAATCTGGGCCCGATCGGACAATGGCAACTTCCAGTTCCAAAACTGAAAATTGACATATTTAAATTTTTACAAGAATTGGCATAACTCCGCCCCCTGCGTCCGATTCGTTTCATACTTTCACCAAACTCCTCCAGTTAGCTGAGGTACATTCTATAAAAATTACAGCAAAATCAAATAAACAGAACTCCCGCTACAGCCCAGTTCCAAAGACCCAAGGCCCTTTAACCTCAGTTCCAAAGTCCCTACCCCTTTAACGCGTTCAAACAGTACCATCCCTGTTTTATTTAACCCTAACCCTAACCCTAACCCTAACCTAACCCTAAACCTAACCCTAACCCTAACCCTAACCCTAACCCTAACCCTAACCCTAACCCTAACCCTACCATCCCTGTTTTATTTAACCCTAACCCTAACGAGGTCAGAAGGGTCAAGTAGAGGTCAAGTAGAGGTCAAGAGGTCAAACAAAAGTCAAGTAGGGGTCACGGGGTCAAGTGGGATCAAATAGAGGTCAAAAGGTCAAACAAAGGTCAAGCAGGGGTCACGGGGTCAAATGTGGGTCACGAGGTCAAGTGGGGTCAAATAGAGGTCAAGTAGAGGTCACGAGGTCAAACAAAGGTCAAGCAGGGGTCACGGGGTCAAATGTGGGTCACGAGGTCAAGTGGGGTCAAATAGGGGTCAAGTAGAGGTCACGAGGTCAAACAAAGGTCAAGCAGGGTCACGGGGTCAAATGTGGGTCACGAGGTCAAGTGGGGTCAAATAGAAGTCAAAATTATTGACCTTGACGCCCTCTATGGTTTGAGCACAAAATACACAAATAATACCGTAACTCTACAACGGAATGAGGTATGGAGTTGAAACTCCTCCATCACCTGCAGTATCAGGGCTCTACATTCTGTACAAATATTAGCTCAATCGGACGTTCACAACTCAAGTTATAAGCAAAACAAAGTTCTGTATGGAGTCCGAATTTCCCATTGGGTTAATGCATGTGCACAAAGGTATAGCATTTACGTCAGAATGTTAAAGTACAAAAATCCCATTGGGTTAATGCATGTGTACAAAGGTATAGGAAAAGGTCCGAAAAGTCAAAGTACGAAATCCCCGTAGGGTTTGTACACGTGCACAAACGAATAGGAAAACAAAATTCTTTTAATTGGCATAACTCCAAAAGTGTAAGTCCGATTGACCTGACCTTTTAGTATGTTGTTGCTGAGGTCAAACCAATTGAGAAGTAAAAAATCTGGGCCCGATCGGACAATGGCAACTTCCAGTTCCAAAACTGAAAATTGACATATTTAAATTTTTACAAGAATTGGCATAACTCCGCCCCCTGCGTCCGATTCGTTTCATACTTTCACCAAACTCCTCCAGTTAGCTGAGGTACATTCTATAAAAATTACAGCAAAATCAAATAAACAGAACTCCCGCTACAGCCCAGTTCCAAAGACCCAAGGCCCTTTAACCTCAGTTCCAAAGTCCCTACCCCTTTAACGCGTTCCAACAGTACCATCCCTGTTTTATTTAACCTAACCTAACCCTAACCTAACCTAACCTAACCCTAACCCTAACCTAACCTAACCTAACCCTAACCTAACCTAACCCTAACCTAACCCTAACCTAACCTAACCCTACCATCCCTGTTTTATTTAACCTCCTAACCCTAACCTAACCTACCTAACCCTAACCTAACCCTAACGAGGTCAGAAGGGTCAAGTAGAGGTCAAGTAGAGGTCAAGAGGTCAAACAAAAGTCAAGTAGGGGTCACGGGGTCAAGTGGGATCAAATAGAGGTCAAAAGGTCAAACAAAGGTCAAGCAGGGGTCACGGGGTCAAATGTGGGTCACGAGGTCAAGTGGGGTCAAATAGAGGTCAAGTAGAGGTCACGAGGTCAAACAAAGGTCAAGCAGGGGTCACGGGGTCAAATGTGGGTCACGAGGTCAAGTGGGGTCAAATAGGGGTCAAGTAGAGGTCACGAGGTCAAACAAAGGTCAAGCAGGGTCACGGGGTCAAATGTGGGTCACGAGGTCAAGTGGGGTCAAATAGAAGTCAAAATTATTGACCTTGACGCCCTCTATGGTTTGAGCACAAAATACACAAATAATACCGTAACTCTACAACGGAATGAGGTATGGAGTTGAAACTCCTCCATCACCTGCAGTATCAGGGCTCTACATTCTGTACAAATATTAGCTCAATCGGACGTTCACAACTCAAGTTATAAGCAAAACAAAGTTCTGTATGGAGTCGAATTTCCCATTGGGTTAATGCATGTGCACAAAGGTATAGCATTTACGTCAGAATGTTAAAGTACAAAAATCCCATTGGGTTAATGCATGTGTACAAGGTATAGGAAAAGGTCCGAAAAGTCAAAGTACGAAATCCCCGTAGGGTTTGTACACGTGCACAAACGAATAGGGAAAACAAAATTCTTTTAATTGGCATAACTCCAAAAGTGTAAGTCCGATTGACCTGACCTTTTAGTATGTTGTTGCTGAGGTCAAACCAATTGAGAAGTAAAAAATCTGGGCCCGATCGGACAATGGCAACTTCCAGTTCCAAAACTGAAAATTGACAT
Organism: Plazaster borealis; assembly: GCA_021014325.1. NCBI lineage: Eukaryota > Metazoa > Echinodermata > Asteroidea > Forcipulatida > Labidiasteridae > Plazaster > Plazaster borealis. The sequence goes on from JAJGQC010000527.1 coordinate 7,715, forward strand.
ATTTAAATTTTAACAAGAATTAGCATAACTCCGCCCCCATGCGTCCGATTCGTTTCATACTTTCACCAAACTCCTCCAGTTAGCTGAGGTACATTCTATAAAAATTACAGCAAAATCAAGTAAACAGAACTCCCGCTACAGCCCAGTTCCAAAAGACCCAAGACCCTTTAACCTCAGTTCCAAAAGTCCCTACCCCCTTTAACGCGTTCCAACAGTACCATCCCTGTTTTATTTAACCCTAACCCTAACCCTAACCTAACCCTAACCTAACCTAACCTAACCTAACCCTAACCTAACCTAACCCTAACCTAACCTAACCCTAACCCTAACCTAACCCTAACCCTACCATCCTGTTTTATTTAACCTAACCCTAACCTAACCCTAACCTAACCCTAACCCTAACCTAACCTAACCTAACGAGGTCAGAAGGGTCAAGTAGAGGTCAAGTAGAGGTCAAGAGGTCAAACAAAAGTCAAGTAGGGGTCACGGGGTCAAGTGGGATCAAATAGAGGTCAAAAGGTCAAACAAAGGTCAAGCAGGGGTCACGGGGTCAAATGTGGGTCACGAGGTCAAGTGGGGTCAAATAGAGGTCAAGTAGAGGTCACGAGGTCAAACAAAGGTCAAGCAGGGGTCACGGGGTCAAATGTGGGTCACGAGGTCAAGTGGGGTCAAATAGGGGTCAAGTAGAGGTCACGAGGTCAAACAAAGGTCAAGCAGGGTCACGGGGGCAAATGTGGGTCACGAGGTCAAGTGGGGTCAAATAGAAGTCAAAATTATTGACCTTGACGCCCTCTATGGTTTGAGCACAAAATACACAAATAATACCGTAACTCTACAACGGAATGAGGTATGGAGTTGAAACTCCTCCATCACCTGCAGTATCAGGGCTCTACATTCTGTACAAATATTAGCTCAATCGGACGTTCACAACTCAAGTTATAAGCAAAACAAAGTTCTGTATGGAGTCCGAATTTCCCATTGGGTTAATGCATGTGCACAAAGGTATAGCATTTACGTCAGAATGTTAAAGTACAAAAATCCCATTGGGTTAATGCATGTGTACAAAGGTATAGGAAAAGGTCCGAAAAAGTCAAAGTACGAAATCCCCGTAGGGTTTGTACACGTGCACAAACGAATAGTGAAAACAAAATTCTTTTAATTGGCATAACTCCAAAAGTGTAAGTCCGATTGACCTGACCTTTTAGTATGTTGTTGCTGAGGTCAAACCAATTGAGAAGTAAAAAATCTGGGCCCGATCGGACAATGGCAACTTCCAGTTCCAAAACTGAAAATTGACATATTTAAATTTTACAAGAATTGGCATAACTCCGCCCCCTGCGTCCGATTCGTTTCATACTTTCACCAAACTCCTCCAGTTAGCTGAGGTACATTCTATAAAAATTACAGCAAAATCAAATAAACAGAACTCCCGCTACAGCCCAGTTCCAAAGACCCAAGACCCTTTAACCTCAGTTCCAAAGTCCCTACCCCCTTTAACGCGTTCCAACAGTACCATCCTGTTTTATTTAACCCTAACCTAACCTAACCTAACCTAACCTAACCTAACCTAACCTAACCTAACCCCTAACCCTAACCCTAACCAACCCTAACCCTAACCCTAACCCTAACCCTACCATCCCTGTTTTATTTAACCCTAACCCTAACCCTAACCCTAACCCTAACCCTAACCCTAACGAGGTCAGAAGGGTCAAGTAGAGGTCAAGTAGAGGTCAAGAGGTCAAACAAAAGTCAAGTAGGGGTCACGGGGTCAAGTGGGATCAAATAGAGGTCAAAAGGTCAAACAAAGGTCAAGCAGGGGTCACGGGGTCAAATGTGGGTCACGAGGTCAAGTGGGGTCAAATAGAGGTCAAGTAGAGGTCACGAGGTCAAACAAAGGTCAAGCAGGGGTCACGGGGTCAAATGTGGGTCACGAGGTCAAGTGGGGTCAAATAGGGGTCAAGTAGAGGTCACGAGGTCAAACAAGGGTCAAGCAGGGTCACGGGGTCAAATGTGGGTCACGAGGTCAAGTGGGGTCAAATAGAAGTCAAAATTATTGACCTTGACGCCCTCTATGGTTTGAGCACAAAATACACAAATAATACCGTAACTCTACAACGGAATGAGGTATGGAGTTGAAACTCCTCCATCACCTGCAGTATCAGGGCTCTACATTCTGTACAAATATTAGCTCAATCGGACGTTCACAACTCAAGTTATAAGCAAAACAAAGTTCTGTATGGAGTCGAATTTCCCATTGGGTTAATGCATGTGCACAAAGGTATAGCATTTACGTCAGAATGTTAAAGTACAAAAATCCCATTGGGTTAATGCATGTGTACAAAGGTATAGGAAAAGGTCCGAAAAAGTCAAAGTACGAAATCCCCGTAGGGTTTGTACACGTGCACAAACGAATAGGAAAACAAAATTCTTTTAATTGGCATAACTCCAAAAGTGTAAGTCCGATTGACCTGACCTTTTAGTATGTTGTTGCTGAGGTCAAACCAATTGAGAAGTAAAAAATCTGGGCCCGATCGGACAATGGCAACTTCCAGTTCCAAAACTGAAAATTGACATATTTAAATTTTTACAAGAATTAGCATAACTCCGCCCCCATGCGTCCGATTCGTTTCATACTTTCACCAAACTCCTCCAGTTAGCTGAGGTACATTCTATAAAAATTACAGCAAAATCAAGTAAACAGAACTCCCGCTACAGCCCAGTTCCAAAAGACCCAAGACCCTTTAACCTCAGTTCCAAAAGTCCCTACCCCCTTTAACGCGTTCCAACAGTACCATCCCTGTTTTATTTAACCTAACCTAACCTAACCCTAACCTAACCTAACCCTAACCTAACCTAACACTAACCGTAACCCTTACCCTAACCTAACCTAACCTAACCTAACCTAACCCTACCATCCTGTTTTATTTTTCTCCTAACCCTAACCCTAACCTAACCTAACCTAACCCTAACGAGGTCAGAAGGGTCAAGTAGAGGTCAAGTAGAGGTCAAGAGGTCAAACAAAAGTCAAGTAGGGGTCACGGGGTCAAGTGGGATCAAATAGAGGTCAAAAGGTCAAACAAAGGTCAAGCAGGGTCACGGGGTCAAATGTGGGTCACGAGGTCAAGTGGGGTCAAATAGAGGTCAAGTAGAGGTCACGAGGTCAAACAAAGGTCAAGCAGGGGTCACGGGGTCAAATGTGGGTCACGAGGTCAAGTGGGGTCAAATAGGGGTCAAGTAGAGGTCACGAGGTCAAACAAAGGTCAAGCAGGGTCACGGGGTCAAATGTGGGTCACGAGGTCAAGTGGGGTCAAATAGAAGTCAAAATTATTGACCTTGACGCCCTCTATGGTTTGAGCACAAAATACACAAATAATACCGTAACTCTACAACGGAATGAGGTATGGAGTTGAAACTCCTCCATCACCTGCAGTATCAGGGCTCTACATTCTGTACAAATATTAGCTCAATCGGACGTTCACAACTCAAGTTATAAGCAAAACAAAGTTCTGTATGAGTCCGAATTTCCCATTGGGTTAATGCATGTGCACAAGGTATAGCATTTACGTCAGAATGTTAAAGTACAAAAATCCCATTGGGTTAATGCATGTGTACAAAGGTATAGGAAAAGGTCCGAAAAGTCAAAGTACGAAATCCCCGTAGGGTTTGTACACGTGCACAAACGAATAAGGAAAACAAAATTCTTTTAATTGGCATAACTCCAAAAGTGTAAGTCCGATTGACCTGACCTTTTAGTATGTTGTTGCTGAGGTCAAACCAATTGAGAAGTAAAAAATCTGGGCCCGATCGGACAATGGCAACTTCCAGTTCCAAAACTGAAAATTGACATATTTAAATTTTTACAAGAATTGGCATAACTCCGCCCCCTGCGTCCGATTCGTTTCATACTTTCACCAAACTCCTCCAGTTAGCTGAGGTACATTCTATTAAAATTACAGCAAAATCAAGTAAACAGAACTCCCGCTACAGCCCAGTTCCAAAAGACCCAAGGCCCTTTAACCTCAGTTCCAAAGTCCCTACCCCTTTAACGCGTTCCAACAGTACCATCCCTGTTTTATTTAACCTAACCTAACCTAACCCTAACCTAACCTAACTTCCTAACCTAACCTAACCTAACCCTAACCTAACCTAACCTAGCCTAACCTAACCTAACCTAACCCTAACCCTACCATCCTGTTTTATTTAACCTAACCCTAACCTAACCCTAACCTAACCCTAACCCTAACCTAACCTAACGAGGTCAGAAGGGTCAAGTAGAGGTCAAGTAGAGGTCAAGAGGTCAAACAAAAGTCAAGTAGGGGTCACGGGGTCAAGTGGGATCAAATAGAGGTCTAAAGGTCAAACAAAGGTCAAGCAGGGGTCACGGGGTCAAATGTGGGTCACGAGGTCAAGTGGGGTCAAATAGAGGTCAAGTAGAGGTCACGAGGTCAAACAAAGGTCAAGCAGGGGTCACGGGGTCAAATGTGGGTCACGAGGTCAAGTGGGGTCAAATAGGGGTCAAGTAGAGGTCACGAGGTCAAACAAAGGTCAAGCAGGGTCACGGGGTCAAATGTGGGTCACGAGGTCAAGTGGGGTCAAATAGAAGTCAAAATTATTGACCTTGACGCCCTCTATGGTTTGAGCACAAAATACACAAATAATACCGTAACTCTACAACGGAATGAGGTATGGAGTTGAAACTCCTCCATCACCTGCAGTATCAGGGCTCTACATTCTGTACAAATATTAGCTCAATCGGACGTTCACAACTCAAGTTATAAGCAAAACAAAGTTCTGTATGAGATCCGAATTTCCCATTGGGTTAATGCATGTGCACAAAGGTATAGCATTTACGTCAGAATGTTAAAGTACAAAAATCCCATTGGGTTAATGCATGTGTACAAAGGTATAGGAAAAGGTCCGAAAAAGTCAAAGTACGAAATCCCCGTAGGGTTTGTACACGTGCACAAACGAATAGGGAAAACAAAATTCTTTTAATTGGCATAACTCCAAAAGTGTAAGTCCGATTGACCTGACCTTTTAGTATGTTGTTGCTGAGGTCAAACCAATTGAGAAGTAAAAAATCTGGGCCCGATCGGACAATGGCAACTTCCAGTTCCAAAACTGAAAATTGACATATTTAAATTTTACAAGAATTGGCATAACTCCGCCCCCTGCGTCCGATTCGTTTCATACTTTCACCAAACTCCTCCAGTTAGCTGAGGTACATTCTATAAAATTACAGCAAAATCAAGTAAACAGAACTCCCGCTACAGCCCAGTTCCAAAGACCCAAGACCCTTTAACCTCAGTTCCAAAGTCCCTACCCCCTTTAACGCGTTCCAACAGTACCATCCTGTTTTATTTAACCTAACCTAACCTAACCTAACCCTAACCTAACCTAACCTAACCTAACTGCCTAACCTAACCTAACCCTAACCCTAACCTAACCTAACCTAACCCTAACCTAACCCTAACCTAACCTAACCCTAACCTAACCTAACCCTAACCTAACCTAACCTAACCTAACGAGGTCAGAAGGGTCAAGTAGAGGTCAAGTAGAGGTCAAGAGGTCAAACAAAAGTCAAGTAGGGGTCACGGGGTCAAGTGGGATCAAATAGAGGTCAAAAGGTCAAACAAAGGTCAAGCAGGGTCACGGGGTCAAATGTTGGTCACGAGGTCAAGTGGGGTCAAATAGAGGTCAAGTAGAGGTCACGAGGTCAAACAAAGGTCAAGCAGGGGTCACGGGGTCAAATGTGGGTCACGAGGTCAAGTGGGGTCAAATAGGGGTCAAGTAGAGGTCACGAGGTCAAACAAAGGTCAAGCAGGGTCACGGGGTCAAATGTGGGTCACGAGGTCAAGTGGGGTCAAATAGAAGTCAAAATTATTGACCTTGACGCCCTCTATGGTTTGAGCACAAAATACACAAATAATACCGTAACTCTACAACGGAATGAGGTATGGAGTTGAAACTCCTCCATCACCTGCAGTATCAGGGCTCTACATTCTGTACAAATATTAGCTCAATCGGACGTTCACAACTCAAGTTATAAGCAAAACAAAGTTCTGTATGGAGTCCGAATTTCCCATTGGGTTAATGCATGTGCACAAAGGTATAGCATTTACGTCAGAATGTTAAAGTACAAAAATCCCATTGGGTTAATGCATGTGTACAAAGGTATAGGAAAAGGTCCGAAAAAGTCAAAGTACGAAATCCCCGTAGGGTTTGTACACGTGCACAAACGAATAGGTAAAACAAAATTCTTTTAATTGGCATAACTCCAAAAGTGTAAGTCCGATTGACATGACCTTTTATTATGTTGTTGATGAGTACAAACCAATAGAGAAGTAAAAATCTGGGCCCGATCGGACTATGGCAACTTACAGTTCCAATACTGAAAATTGACATATTTAAATTTTTACAAATTGGCATAACTCCGCCCCCTGCGTCCGATTCGTTTCATACTTTCACCAAACTCCTCCAGTTAGCTGAGGTACATTCTATTAAAATTACAGCAAAATCAAGTAAACAGAACTCCCGCTACAGCCCAGTTCCAAAGACCCAAGGCCCTTTAACCTCAGTTCCTGGCCTGGCCTGGCCTGGCCTGGCCTGGCCTGGCCTGGCCTGGCCTGGCCTGGCCTGGCCTGGCCTGGCCTGGCCTGGCCTGGCCTGGCCTGGCCTGGCCTGGCTGGCCTGGCCTGGCCTGGCCTGGCCTGGCCTGGCCTGGCCTGGCCTGGCCTGGCCTGGCCTGGCCTGGCCTGGCCTGGCCTGGCCTGGCCTGGCCTGGCCTGGCTTGGCCTGGCCTGGCCTGGCCTGGCCTGGCCTGGCCTGGCCTGGCCTGGCCTGGCCTGGCCTGGCCTGGCCTGGCCTGGCCTGGCCTGGCCTGGCCTGGCCTGGCCTGGCCTGGCACAACCTAACCTAACCTAGGTCAAAAGGGTCAAGTAGAGGTCAAGCACAGGTCAAGAGGTCAAACAAAAGTCAAGTAGGGGTCACGGGGTCAAGTGGGATCAAATAGAGGTCAAATAGAGGTCACGAGGTCAAACAAAGGTCAAGCAGGGGTCACGGGGTCAAATGTGGGTCACGAGGTCAAGTGGGGTCAAATAGAAGTCAAGTAGAGGTCACGAGGTCAAACAAAGGTCAAGCAGGGTCACGGGGTCAAATGTGGGTCACGAGGTCAAGTGGGGTCAAATAGGGGTCAAGTAGAGGTCACGAGGTCAAACAAAGGTCAAGCAGGGTCACGGGGTCAAATGTGGGTCACGAGGTCAAGTGGGGTCAAATAGAAGTCAAAATTATTGACCTTGACGCCCTCTATGGTTTGAGCACGAAATACACAAATAATACCGTAACTCTACAACGGAATGAGGTATGGAGTTGAAACTCCTCCATCACCTGCAGTATCAGGGCTCTACATTCTGTACAAATATTAGCTCAATCGGACGTTCACAACTCAAGTTATAAGCAAAACAAAGTTCTGTATGGAGTCCGAACTTCCCATTGGGTTAATGCATGTGCACAAAGGTATAGCATTTACGTCAGAATGTTCAAGTACAAAAATCCCATTGGGTTAATGCATGTGTACAAAGGTATAGGAAAAGGTCCGAAAAAGTCAAAGTACGAAATCCCCATAGGGTTTGTACACGTGCACAAACGAATAGGGAAAACAAAATTCTTTTAATTGGCATAACTCCAAAAGTGTAAGTCCGATTGACCTGACCTTTTAGTATGTTGTTGCTGAGGTCAAACCAATTGAGAAGTAAAAAATCTGGGCCCGATCGGACAATGGCAACTTCCAGTTCCAAAACTGAAAATTGACATATTTAAATTTTTACAAGAATTGGCATAACTCCGCCCCCCTGCGTTTGATTCGTTTCATACTTTCACCAAACTCCTCCAGTTAGCTGAGGTACATTCTATTAAAATAACAGCAAAATCAAGTAAACAGAACTCCCGCTACAGCCCAGTTCCAAAAGACCCAAGGCCCTTTAACCTCAGTTCCAAAAGTCCCTAACCCTTTAACTAGCCTAACAGTACCCTGGCCTGGCCTGGCCTACATAACCTAACCTAGCCTGGCCTAGCCCTGGCCTGGCCTGGCCTGGCCTGGCCTGGCCTGGCCTGGCCTGGCCTGGCCTGGCCTGGCCTGGCCTGGCCTGGCCTGGCCTGGCCTGGCCTGGCCTGGCCTGGCCTGGCCTGGCCTGGCCTGGCCTGGCCTGGCCTGGCCTGGCCTGGCCTGGCTGGCCTGGCCTGGCCCTGCCTGCCCCTGGCCTGGCCTGGCCTGGCCTGGCCTGGCCTGGCCTGGCCTGGCCTGGCCTGGCCTGGCCTGGCCTGGCCTGGCCTGGCCTGGCCTGGCCTGGCCTAGCCTGGCCTGGCCTGGCCTGGCCTGGCCTGGCCTGGCCTGGCCTGGCCTGGCCACTGCTTTCTTTCGCCTGGCCTGGCCTGGCCTGGCCTGGCCTGGCCTGGCACCTATTGCCCTATTCTTCTGGCCTGGCCTGGCCTGGCCCTGGCCTGGCCTGGCCTGGCCTGGCCTGGCCTGGCCTGGCCTGGCCTGGCCTGGCCTGGCTGGCCTGGCCTGGCCTGGCTGGCCTGGCCTGGCCTGGCCTGGCCTGGCCTGGCCTGGCCTGGCCTGGCCTGGCCTGGCCTGGCCTGGCCTGGCCTGGCCTGGCCTGGCCTGGCCTGGCCTGGCCTGGCCTGGCCTGGCCTGGCCTGGCCTGGCCTGGCCTGGCCTGGCCTGGCCTGGCCTGGCCTGGCCTGGCCTGGCCTGGCCTGGCCTGGCCTGGCCTGGCCTGGCCTGGCCTGGCCTGGCCTGGCCTGGCCTGGCCTGGCCTGGCTGCCTGGCCTGGCCTGGCCTGGCCTGGCCTGGCCTGGCCTGGCCTGGCCTGGCCTGGCCTGGCCTGGCCTGGCCTGGCCTGGCCTGGCCTGGCCTGGCCTGGCCTGGCCTGGCCTGGCCTGGCCTGGCCTGGCCTGGCCTGGCCTGGCCTGGCCTGGCCTGGCCTGGCCTGGCCTGGCCTGGCCTGGCCTGGCCTGGCCTGGCCTGGCCTGGCCTGGCCTGGCCTGGCCTGGCCTGGCCTGGCCTGGCCTGGCTGCCTGGCCTGGCCTGGCCTGGCCTGGCCTGGCCTGGCCTGGCCTGGCCTGGCCTGGCCTGGCCTGGCTGGCCTGGCCTGGCCTGGCCTGGCCTGGCCTGGCCTGGCCTGGCCTGGCCTGGCCTGGCCTGGCCTGGCCTGGCCTGGCCTGGCCTGGCCTCAACTGGCCTGGCCTGGCCTGGCCTGGCCTGGCCTGGCTCTGGCCTGGCCTAGCCTGGCCTCAGCCTGGCCTGGCCTGGCCTGGCCTGGCCTGGCCTGGCCTGGCCTGGCCTGGCCTGGCCTGGCCTGGCCTGGCCTGGCTGGCCTGGCCTGGCCTGGCCTGGCCTGGCCTAACCTAACCTAGCCTAACCCTAACCTAACCCTAACCTAACCTAACTTCTTGAGGTCAAGGGTCAAGTAGAGTCAAGTAGAGGTCACGAGGTCAGAGCAAGGTCAGGCAGGGTCACGGGGTCAAATGTGGGTCACGAGGTCAAGTGGGGTCAAATAGAGGTCAAGTAGAGGTCACGAGGTCAAACAAAGGTCAAGCAGGGGTCACGGGGTCAAATGTGGGTCACGAGGTCAAGTGGGGTCAAATAGAGGTCAAGTAGAGGTCACGAGGTCAAACAAAGGTCAAGCAGGGTCACGGGGTCAAATGTGGGTCACGAGGTCAAGTGGGGTTAAATAGAGGTCAGGTAGAGGTCACGAGGTCAAACAAAGGTCAAGCAGGGTCACGGGGTCAAATGTGGGTCACGAGGTCAAGTGTGGCCAAATAGAAGTCAAAATTATTGACCTTGACGCCCTCTATGGTTTGTACACGAAATACACAAATAATACCGTAACTGTACAACGGAATGAGGTATGGAGTTGAAACTCATCCATCACCTGCAGTATCAGGGCTCTACATTCTGTACAAATATTAGCTCAATCGGACGTTCACAACTCAAGTTATAAGCAAAACAAAGTTCTGTATGGAGTCCGAATTTCCCATTGGGTTAATGCATGTGCACAAAGGTATAGCATTTCCGTCAGAATGTTAAAGTACTAAAATCCCATTGGGTTAATGCATGTGTACAAAGGTATGGGAAAAGGTCCGAAAAAGTCAAAGTACGAAATCCCCATAGCGTTTGTACACGTGCACAAACGAATAGGGAAAACAAAAATCTTTTAATTGGCATAACTCCAAAAGTGTAAGTCCGATTGACCTGACCTTTTAGTATGTTGTTGCTGAGGTCAAACCAATTGAAGTAAAATCTGGGCCCGATCGGACAATGGCTTCCAGTTCCAAAACTGAAAATTGACAAATTTAAATTTTTACAAGAATTGGCATAACACCGACAACCTTATTCCGAATAGTTTCATAATTTAACCAAACTCCTCCATTAATCTTAGGAACATTATATTAAAATTACAGCAAAATCAAGTAAACAAAACTCCCGCTACAGTCCAGTTCCAAAGACCCAAGGCCCTTTAGCTTCTTCTTAACCTAACCTAACCTAGCTAACCTAACCTGGCCTGGCCTGGCCTGGCCTGGCCTGGCCTGGCCTGGCCTGGCCTGGCCTGGCCTGGCCTGGCCTGGCCTGGCCTGGCCTGGCCTGGCCTGGCCTGGCTGGCCTGGCCTGGCCTGGCCTGGCCTGGCCTGGCCTGGCCTGGCCTGGCCTGGCCTGGCCTGGCCTGGCCTGGCCTGGCCTGGCCTGGCCTGGCCTGGCCTGGCCTGGCCTGGCCTGGCCTGGCCTGGCCTGGCCTGGCCTGGCCTGGCCTGGCCTGGCCTGGCCTGGCCTGGCCTGGCCTGGCCTGGCCTGGCCTGGCCTGGCCTGGCCTGGCCTGGCCTGGCCCTGGCCTGGCCTGGCCTGGCCTGGCCTGGCCTGGCCTGGCCTGGCCTGGCCTGGCCTGGCCTGGCCTGGCCTGGCCTGGCCTGGCCTGGCCTGGCCTGGCCTGGCCTGGCCTGGCCGCCTGGCCTGGCCCTGGCCTGGCCTGGCCTGGCCTGGCCTGGCCTGGCCTGGCCTGGCCTGGCCTGGCCTGGCCTGGCCTGGCCTGGCCTGGCCTGGCCTGGCCTGGCCTGGCCTGGCCTGGCCTGGCCTGGCCTGGCCTGGCCTGGCCTGGCCTGGCCTGGCCTGGCCTGGCCTAGCTTCTTCTTGGCCTAACCCTAACCCTAACCCTAACCCTAACCCTAACCCTAACCCTAACCCTAACCCTCAAAATATCTTATATTAGGTAGATTTGAGAGTCCCAAAAAAGGGTTTCAGTGTAAAAATCTTGCCCAATTGTGACCTGGGGGTTGTTTACTTCAAACTGGATGTATTTTGGATGGCAAAGGCCCACAAAAAATGGTGCTATTTGCTGAGAGGTGTAGGGACATTTTTCAAGATTGATGCTCGGACGTTTGGAATTACACTGGTGTCTGGGTGTTTTTATTGGAGGGAGGGGGTATCTCGACGGGCCCAGGGACTCCCTACATTAAATTGAGCAGAAAATAAAAGTTCAAGAGTCAATTAATAACTTTACCCTTACTGTAAAAAGCTGAGAGACTTCTAAGTAATTTTCGTGTATTTCTGAATATTTAGCATTTTGCACTGTATGCTATGTGAGTTGATTTAGGCCGTATGTAGGGGGGTGCAACCTGTAGCTCTCGAATGATGTCGGCCATATTTGTTTTAACTTTATAGGGTTTTAAACGTGTTATTGTTTACAATAATTTGTGAGCTGACAATCAATGTAACTCAGAAGTTTTTTTTAATCAAGTGATAATTTTATTTACATTTTTTATTG
>JAJGQC010000528.1:0-27524 GCA_021014325.1 Plazaster borealis
GAATTGTTCATCTGCCACGTATTGGTTATGCAATGGCAGGCTTCAACTGGTATGGTACTGAACGACTCATACGAAAGCTACTAGCATCTAAGGGCATCCCAACATACGCGTATCCTTTTCACCATTTTTGGAGTTTTCAACAACAACAAATCTACAATTTCCTACGAGATTTTTCCACGATTCTATGATTCTTTTGTACAAAGCTTTCCTTTGCCTTCCAGCAAATATTTCAGTGGCTTTTAACTCTGAAGAAGAGGAGGAGAATGAAACCAAGTGAAAGATAAAGTCCAGGGCCCAATTCCATAGTTTTGCTTAAGCACAAAATATTGCTAAAGAAATTTCTGCTAAGCGAAAAAGGAGCAAGATACCAGTCACAGATGGAATATGTGACATGGTATTTTGGCTGGTAACCTTATTCTGGTGAGCATGATTTTGTTGTGTTTAACTACTTTTTGTGTCACGCAGCTCTGTGAAATTGTGCCCAGCGTGACTGCAAAATATAATCTACATTTCCAAGTTGACCTTTCCTTAACAGACAGCTCCACAGCTATTATTTTCCAAGACGAAGAACAAAGCATCGCCCCACCACCAGCCCCCCCTCGTCCTCGCACCCTAATCTTCAATCAGCTACCCCCATGCATGACGCATCAGCCCCTTCAACCTCGGGGGCATCGTCATCATCATTGTCCACCCACGGGGAAGACGGGACGGGACTGCCAAGTTTCTTCCGAGGGGTGATAGTGAGCTTCTGTGATGTTGAGGGTGGAGATTTAAAGAAACTCACTCGCTATCTTGTGGCATATCCTTTTAATCATGCTCAGATTTGATAAAATGGAGGTTTGCTGTAACACCATGCAGGAAATATTTGTTCTTATATACCGCTTTATTTATGGGCGTCTTAAAGCGCTCATTATGTTTAAGACAGGTGTGCTAAGTTGTCAATTTATGAGACCAATAATTCTTGTAAGGGTTTACAAGGTGCTGTGGTGCAATCTGCTGCCAACCGTGCCAGAATCACCGGGTCAAAATCCTTCTCTTAATGATAAGTGTGCTGTTTGGGGTTTTTTGCATTACATAACACACAAAATCTTCGGCTTTACATCCTTTTCGAAGAACGAAACAGTAATGGTTAAGTGTCTTGCCTAAGGACACAGGTGTCAAGACCGGGACTCAAACCCCACACTCTGCTGATCAGAGCGTGTTGTATTATGATTTTTTCCTATAAACAACCTTCACCAATTTGATAATTTGGCACCAGGCGTGTCATTTATGACAGACATGGTGAATTATAAATTATTATTTATTATGGTGTGAAGCACTGGTTCATTTGTTTTGTTCATGAGTTAGGATTCAAGATTCCTTAACTTAAATTCACTTATGACAGTGATGTCTCAGAGACTGTCGATGAAACGACGACCCACATTGTAACACAGGAAGACACAACAGAGGTAAATAATCAATAATTCCATTTATGTCTGAACATTAAATAAGAAGATTAAATATTTGATATTAACCCATAACTGCCGAGCTACGGGAAATCCTGTAGTACACCTGAACGCTGTTACTGCTGAGCTACGGAAAAACCTGTAGGTGAACAAGACGTCAGTGTCTTTCTTTGTACTCTCACTACTAGTGATACGAGACGGGAAACATGACAAAATATATTAAAGAGAATGGGATGATCTTTCCAACGGTATTACAGTTTGTTGGGATATTTGCAAGGCAGTAAATCATGAATGTTTATTGTAATGCACTGCATGGGCTTTGGCAGAAGCAGTGTTTATGTACTTTGTCTAGTCAGGCTGATATGATATTCACTACGCTGTATAAAACACGGGCATTGACTCCCAAAATGACGCAACCAAGTTTATTGTGATGATGACATCTGGCGAAATAGGTCAATACACCTCTCCTTGTTTGAATTGATCTTCTGCAGGTACAGACACTGCTAGATATGAAGGCGTCAAATCCTGATACAGTGGTTGTGACAACAAGTTGGCTTCAAGACTGTATCGCAAAACAGCGTCATGTCGATGAAGAGAAATATAAACTTTAAAAGTTTGATCTTCAAAAACGGAGACTCAAGCCCGGTTCATACTTCCTGTGTATGCGAATGCGATGCAAATTTTTGACATCCCAAATTCGCAATGAACAATTCGGAAGAGTTGAGCTGTGCACGTAGCATTCGCAGGAAGTATGAACCGGGCTTTACTCGTATAAAATGAGTTGTAAGTTTTCCTTGTTCAAAACTTCATTTGGACTCATTTGATTATGTTTGAATCTCATGGTTCATTTTGGATAAATTTCTTTCTTGCCAAAAAAAGTCTGCAAAAAAAATAACAGTCATTTAAGAGGTTGGCTTCAGCAAATTTGGGTTAAAATCTCACCCAAATGGATTTTTTTTCCCGACAGGACTTCTCAACCACTAAGTATACAGTGCTTATCATGTATCAAATTTAGCCCCAATCATTTTGATTCCAACCAGGGCCTAATTTCACAAAGCTGCTTATAAGCACAAAAAATAGCTAAGCACAACAAAGGTAAGCTTACCAGAATAAGGTTATCAGCCAAAATACCATGTCACATGTACAATCTGTGACTGTATCCTGCTTGTTTTCGCTAAGCAGAAAATGTTTAAGCAATATTTTCTGCTTAAGCAGCTCGATGAAATTGGGCACTGTTTGGCCTAGCTTTAAAAACCATTTCTTCAGTCACTAACATAGTTCTTGCTTTCAGTGTATAATACAGTTTTTGTTTATAAATATTTGTATAGTTTTCTTTGTAAGGTGAATTAAGACTTCTTTCAAGTAAATTATTGGGCTGTACTTCAGTTTTGCAATTTGGGTTCACTCCTGACAGCGGAATGGATTAGCTGGGAGTTAAAAGCAGATTTTGGATTGAATACTCAAAGAAAAAGTTGGTAATCAGCAAAAAGTTGAATATTTAAGTGTCATGGCTGAGCGGTCTAGTGCATCAGACTGAAATTCTGATGGACGAATCATCAGAGTGTGAGTTTTGCTGGTCATGACACTTATGCCTTGAGCAAGACATCGTTTATAATTGCTTCTCTTCACCCAGGTGTATAAATGGGAACCTGAGAGGGCAGGGACAGTATACTGTTGGATTGACCGCTTAGCGCAAATATATTAATAAGCAGCTTGAGGTTGTATGCTCCCCTGGGAGTTGAGAAAGTTTAAGGAATGGTTATGCCTGATGAACAGGGATAATAATGTTGTATAGCGCCTTGATCTAGCTACTAGGATATGTGCGCTATATGAGAATCAAATATTATTATTATTAATATGAAATCTCAATTATATAAACTTCATACAAGTAACAATCATCAAGAGAAATCTATGGTATGAAAAAATTTAAAAGTAGAGAAACTGAAAACTGATTTGTACTTAAAAGCATTTTCAATGTGATACATTTTTTGTCAAAGTGCCTTGGAACATATTTGTTTTGAACATAATATTTGTTTTTATGGATAACGGCGCTTTCTAAATTGTTTTCGATTAAGTGATTGAAAACTGAGAAAATAGCATTTGAAGACCCCAACTTACCATTGCTTATTTCAGTGCTTCATTTTGTTCATGTTTCACTTCAACATGAACAACCATTTGAAAAGAGAACACATTGAAAACTATTTTTATATTACATTTCTATCATTTCTATACATTTCTATTAATGCAATAATATTTATACCTTAAAGAAAGACACAATGTAAAATATTAAGGTTTTTATCCCTATATTACATTAGAAATTGAGTGATTTGGGATTGTTTTACTAAAAATGTGTTATTCAGACATTAAAAACTTCATGCCTTCTGCATCTCTCTTTAAATGTTGTTTTAAATAATTATGTGCAAATTTCTTAATGTTTATATGAAAAAAAGTAGTGTAATATTGTTTATTATATAGCGTATAATTATATTTTAAGAATGTGATGGAAATAAAGTCGTATTCTAGTTATATATTCTATTCTTGTTCACTTTGTGCACGGTTTTTTAAGATTTCAACTTGTAAAGGCCTTAAATATTAATTTGTCCATCTACGAAATTTTTTATCAGGAGGATAGGCTTTGATATGCAAATTAATCACGGGGTGTGCATGAGTCCCTCGAGAGCCAACCTCGTCCCCATGGTTTACTTTATTTCCAACCATGTTTACAATAGTAAAGAGCGGTCAACCTCGTACTGCTCGACACACCCTGGGGACGAGGTTGCTCGAGAGCCCTTTTGTAACGTAAGACAAAATGGCTGACCAAAAAACTAAAAAGGCTCAATTTTATCACTCCTGTTCTTCCAAAGTTTATATGCAATTCAGTGGACAAAATGACTACAAAATGAGAGAGGTGAGTAGAATAATACTCATAGCATTCGTAGAAGACTTCTTACGTTTATATGACTCTTATGAGATTCTGAAACAGTAAAAATGAAGCAAACATAAGACCTCGCCGTTCGACACGGCGGTAATTTCGAAAAGCACGTGGGACGCAAGACGTGGCTGAAGAAGACGTGTCCAACATTTGGTGTTAGTTTTTAAAGTTATTAGACATGTACATCAGTGTTCTGGAAAAATAATTGAATCCACTGTTAGGACAAAATCCCTTATTTCATATTGTTTTATTATTCTTTATTTAGCCTACATATGGATTGAAAACAGGTTAAAAGCTTTTTACTTTACAAAATTATACAGTCAGACGGTAGTGCATGGTTAAACACCTTATGCCCTTTGGCCATCGATTACATACACATTTTGCTCCCCAGCCTCTTTATGGCCACCGCTGGAAACAGTTTCAGATTTCCCGTACACAAGTTTACACAACGTTAATTGGCCGGAGACTGTTTGAGCAAACCTGTGGCTGGGCAATAATTTACTCTGTCTGTCTTCCCCCCCCCAACCCCCACCTTCCATTAAACCCAACCATCCGACCTCCCAAGTATTTCAATATAAACAAATCGTTCCATAAGAACTAATGCCTTGCACTTCTCATACATAAAACATGCCGGCATTGAATTTTAAGCAATTAATAACACAGATGTGACATATCACACGTTATGAGAAGATACAACATCTGACTTGGAATGTTTCTAAGCATACGTCGAAAAAATAGTAAACTTCATGGAAGATGTATGCTGTTCCTCACCACATTTCCCCCCCACTACCCCCCACACCACTCATCCAACGACCTTCCCTCTCTCTTCAGTCCAAATTTTTGTTTAAAACAAAAACGCGCCTCCAATGGTTTCAGAATAGCCTGTCCCAAAAAAGTGCTCTTCACTTTCCAATGATTGCACCTAAACCATTACGGATATTTGAAACATTGTGAGTGTGTACCGGTTTCTTACGTTTTCTGTTTGTCTCAAGGCCTCTACATACACTAATAAAGTTGTTTAATACACACATTTCCTGGTGAAAAAAAACAATCAGAACTGTCTTCGTGGCTACACTGTCTTCCCTATTCACAAAATTGCTCTGCAGGCTACATGTATGTTTTCGCTCTTCCTTTCCAAACAAACGACGGTAAACATTGCGTTGTTATGCCAAAAAGTTTAAATGAAACCTTTAATAATGGTGAACACATTACTTCTATAGTCTATAGCGAGACTATCTTTCAAAACTTCACATTCTCCGTGTGAAACATTCGGGCATGAGTTGGTTGGAGTACAAGCTGGTCGGAGTGCGAGTTTACCTGTGCCTGTTTAAAAAATCATTCAAAGGTGGAATATGCAGTCATGATGAAGAAGAAATACTTTCAAATGGTTAACATGCAGGAACCGGGGTGGGCGAAACCCCGGAAGACAGAAGCCTTTGGCCCCTCTAAAAAGAAGTATGCTGCGGGCAGCCCCCCCTAAAAAACCCACACAAAAAACCCACACTACCATGATTGAAGATGGAGGCTATCAATGCAGTTATTTTGACTTTGCATAATTCATTGAAACAGGGAATGGTCTAGCACATGCGCAAATGCATTTAAAACAAGTTGTTTTTGGATGGGCAAATCTCTGGAATTTCATATTTGAGAGGGCAAGCTTAATTAAGGCCATTTTCATTTTGCAAAAGGCACTTCCATTGGAAAAGCTTAAAGTCTCTGGGAAAGTTTTTAAGGGGCAAGAAATGGCCTAGATTGCACAAGAGAGCATCTATGACCTTCAATTTTCAGCGACCCTTGAGGGGGCCCGGACCCCACACCACAATGGCTTTGCACTTTGCACTCTTATCATTGCCCCTAACCCTATACATTTTTTCCTGGGAAGAACTCTGTTCTTAAATTTAAAAATGCATAAAATAGTTAGTGGCCTGACGTTTCAACACTAGCAGAGTCTCTCTAAAAGGCTGTATTGTAACAATTCATTTTGTCCATATATTCCATAAGGTCCTTTTGGTTGGTAAACAGTTTGCAACAACAGCTAATTGTATTTTCTGAAACTAATTTATTAACACAGAAATAACAATAGAAAAATTAGCAGTTGAAATTTTCATTTCTGGCTACATGATCAGACTGTATGAATATCAGAATTTACAGAAGAACCAGTTGTAACAAATTTACAATATTTATTGAGGAAGATTATAAATTTACAATATTTATTGTTTGTGTTTTATAGTGAGGAGAGCTGTGCTACAGAAAACCTGCGCGTCCACCAAGCATGCAATACTGGCTTGAGGATCATCAATCGACCCTCAACATGGCCAGGAAGTAATGAAAAAAGAAAAGGTCTCGAAGAAAAGGTAAACATAAACATTATTCTTTGATAGAGAATAATAGTCCACCTATTATAACAAGACATGCATGGGAATCCACATATCAAGTGTACTGGGCAGCAGTTGTACTTATGTTAAATTTGCATCGAGGATAAAGAAGATTATTTGTGTTTTACCCACTGATGTGTATTAAGCACCTCATACTCAGTGCTTTTATGACTCCTGTGAAAAAAATCAAAAGGCATATTACTCATGTGGGATTCGAACCCGTGACCTTTGCCATTCTAGAGCAGATGTCTCACAACTAGACCACCGAGATTGCCCAATAGCGAGAGGCAGTTTGAATCCTTAATTTTAGTAGCAAGTATCGCAACAGTTTTAATAAATGTTAAATTTGCATGGGGGGGGGGGCAGCATTTGGTTACAAGGGGGAGAGGGATGCGTACCTGTTTCAGTGGCCACTGGACTTATCAATGGATTCATATCAGTCCCCCCCTCAATTAAAATCTTTGCCCCTTTGTTTTCATGTTGAGTGCTTAAACAGGAGCTCCCCCTTTGCTCAGATCTTCCCCTTTGCCCCCTATCCCCTATCCCCCAGATTGAAAATTGCACATATAAATGAGAGATACAGTTGCGCTTTGTTTTGTTTTTGAAGTTGAAGATACTTCACTGAAAGGGCTTGTGGTTTGAAATTGAATTCACATTGATTCTTTTGACATTCTTGAACACTATTTTTGGCTTTGTATTTATATAATTTTTTCTTTATGTAGTGTGCTGTTGAAAGACCATCAAAGAAAGCAACAAGTCCCACCTTCAAAAGTCATTTTCAAATAGGTAAATGCAAGAAAAGAACTAAAACGTGTTTAGGATAAATAGGAAAAGCTTTGGAAGCAATGCTACAACTATTAACACAACTGGGGCCAATTTCATAAAGCTGTTTAGCAGAAAATTCTGCTAAGCAAATTTATTTGCTGAGCAAGAAATGAGTGGGGTACCAGTCACCGTCAGCTATGGTAACTGTATGGTATTTTGGCTGGTAACCTATTTTTCCTAAGCAAGAGTTTTCTGTACTTAGCAAGCTTTTGTGCTTTGCTTTATGAAATACGGCCCACATAGAAGCAGGATACCAGTCACAGATTGTACATATGACATGGTATTTGTGCTGGTATCTTGTTCTGGTAAGCATAATTTTGTTGTGCTTACTGCTATGTGCTTATAAACAGCTCTGAAATTGGGCCCAGGTTGGCTTACTTTCTTTGAGCACTTGATCATAAGACTTTGTAAGTAAAAGGGTTTCCATGAGGAGAAAAGGAAATCAGGGCCCATTTCATACCTCAGAATTCTGCACTTGCACGGTGCGCTGTGATAAGAGCGTGAGTTTGCGGGCTGTAAGCGCAGAGTTCCACAGTAAGCAGTGCCATGAAATTGGGCCCTGCTTGCTTCAGCAATGACTCATAGTCTCCATAGAAGAAGCTTCATCAGCTAAAAACTTTTGATGAAGAGCATGATTTTGCGTGCTGTAAGCACAGAATTCCATGGTTAGCGGAACTATGACATTGGCTCTCCTTAGCAATGACTCACTCTCCATAGGAGAGGCTTAAAGGCACTGAACACATTTGGTTATTGTCAGAGACCAGTGTTCTCACTTGGTGTATCCCAACATATGCATAAAATAACAAGCCTGTGAAAATTTGCTTGGGCTCAATTGGTCATCGAAGTTGCAAGAAAATGATGAAAGAAAAAACACCCTTGTTGTACAAATTTGTGTGCTTACATATATATGAATAAAAACTTCTTGCAACAAGTTTTTATTGTTTTAGTGAGAAATTACCTCTTTCTCAAAAACTACGTCACTTCAGAGGGATTCGTTTCCTACAATGTTTTATACTATCAACAGCTCTCCGTTGCTTGTTACCAAGTAAGTTTTTAAGCTAATATTTGTTTTGAGTCATTACCAAACGTGTACGATACCTTTAAGGGAACACAATTTTGTTGAATGAAACTTGAACTAATGAAATGTCTGTCATTTTATTCCACTCAGGCGTGTACCTTGTGCTGACCTGACACTTCCAGTCATTTCATTTCTCGAGAAGATTACTGGCACATACAACTCGGTGTCTTCATCATACGTACTATACAGGTGAGTTTATATTACCTCAAATATAGAGGACAAACATGGAAATTTAGCTGTAATGTGGTAATTTACCCTCACAATATACAGATCAAAAGCATTTCAACCTAAAACCAAATCAATAGCATTAGCGGGATCCCCTTGCTCAGAACCCTCCCCGAAGGGTTGAAAATGCACAAATGAATTGTTTGATACATCAACCCCCCCCACCCCCACCCAGTAATGTATTTGCCTCTTTGTTTTCAAGTTGAGTGCTTAAGCAGAAGCCCTTCCCCACCCTTTGCTCAGAACCCAAAATCTATTCCATATCCCCCACCCCAATGAGATTGAAAAAATCACAAACAAATGAAAATATCTTGTTACCCTATTACAAATGAGATACACATTTTGGGGGAGATATTTTACTGAAAGGGCAAAGGGCTTGTGAATGGAAATACATCCTATTGATTCTTTGACGTTCATGAACATTATTTTTGACTTTGTATGTATATTTTTTGTTCATGTAGTGTGCTGTGGGAAGACCATCAAAGAGAGCTACAAGTCCTACCTTCAAAAGATATTCTCAAACAGGTAAATACAAGAAAAAAACTAAAAAGTGTTTAAGATAAATAGAAAAAGCATTGGTTACATTGGCAAAACTAATAGAAATGGATCCAATTTCATTAGGCCTAAAGCACAAAATGCAGATAAGCACAACAAAATTATGCTTACAAGAATAAGGTTACCAGCCAAAATACCATGTCATATGTGCAATCTGTGACTGGTATCCTGTTTAGTTTTGCTTAGCAGAATATTGTAAGCAATATTTTCTCTTGAAAGCAGCTCTGTGAAATTGGGCCCAGGTTGGCTTGGGGCAAAGACATAATAATTTGGGGGAGTAGTTTATGAATCGAACCATTCCTTTGAGCATTTTTTCAATCTCGTATTGGGAGGAAGGCGGGTGGATAGGGTCGTGGGGGTTTGGGCCTACCCCGCCCCCTGCTTACGCCAGTGGTAGATACCTGCTAATCAGATGGAGGGCCCAGATTAATTGCCAGAGATGCCCTTGCTGTCATAAAGCATTTTAAATTTCTCTACACAACTACTGGAAAAATTGCTCCAAATAGATTTTGGTATCGCAACTGTTGCAGAATTTTAGAGATGCGGTCACGTTTCGGTTTTGCTTGGTGTTTTTGAATAAATTTTAAATTGGTGCTTGCATTAACAAGGATTTCCAAATCTAAAAATGCATTGTGATTTAAATTTGAATCATTTTATGACTCTTTGACATTCATGAACATTATTTTTGACTTTGTAATGGTATTTTCTTCTTTATGTAGTGTGCTGTGGGAAGACCATCAAGAAGAGTCCAAGGCCTACCTTGAAAGTCATTCTCAAACAGGTAAATACAAAACAGGAATTAAAAGGTGTTTAAGATAGGGTACAGCATTGGTAACAATGGCAAAACTAATGCAACTGGTTGGCTGGTTCTTTGAATCAAGATAAAGTACAGTGTTGGTGAAAACAATATTGTAAAAACAGTGAGACCCTTTTGGCTTGGACCTACTCTCTTTGAATCAAGATGAAGTAAAGCAATGGCAAAAAACTGCTTTAATTAATCCTATGAATCAAGATGAAGTACAACATTGGTAATAAATGTTTTAAAAACAGTCTCAAGGCAAAAAACTGCTTTAATTAATCCCTTTGAATCAAGATGAAGTACAACATGGTAAACAGTGAGACCTTTTTGCTTGGGCCTACTCTCTTTGAATCAAGATGAAGTACAGTATTTGAAATAAGGGTGAAACTTGCTGCTCCAGGTTGGCCTTTTCATTCTTTGAATCGAGACAAGAAACAATGTTGGAAATTTTGCCATGCTCCCTTTTGTACCAGGATAATGTGTCACACTGGAAGTGTTTGTAAATTCACAGGTGCTGTGTGCTCTTTGCGCCCATTTTGATTCAAGATCAGGGACACCAATTGATATTTAGGCAAAAACGGCTCAATTTGATTTGATCAAAGAATTTAATATTCAAAGTTTGAAAGAGCAAATCTATGCTTTGCTCTTTTTGAACAATATTATCACAATGATCTTATGCTGCACTTACTGACTGCGCACTTCATGAGCGATAATGCAATCAATATTGTACAATCATATTTGACAATCCCTGTTTTTTACCAATGCTGTACTAAACTATAACCCTTAAAACAAAACCAAACATCAGTTTGAAAAGTACACGTAGCCAAGATCCTATCCACTGAATTTCAGATTTGTTCTTTATTCAAATATCTGAAAGGTCTGTCCTTATCTATAAACAAAGGAGGTACTAGACTTTGTTCATTCCAGCCTCACTTTGACTACACTTATTTGAATAGATTGAAAATAACTTTATTGATTATACAGTTCATTACTTCATTAGTCTTAGAGTAATGGTGACACCGCCAACCCCCTGAAGTCGAACATCGGGTCAAAAACAACTTGAAAATATGTGAGGCCTTATCCAAAGAAGTGGATTTCTGATTAGTACTCTCATTTAGTTCTGAAAGTTTCATCTCAGTTGGTAAACAAGAAAGGTACCAGACTATTTTCATCCTAGCCTCACTTTGATGACATTTATTGATGACATTTGTTTGAATGGATTCAAATAACATTTTGTTTTCTCCCAGAATATTGATTCGCCCCCCCCCCCCATTTGAACATACATTACTTAAATTGGGGTTGACTGTTTTGTAGTTCTCAATCAACATGTTGCTATATGAATTAATAAGTTTCTCGTTGTTTATTATCATTACAGGTTCAAACCAAAGTCTGCTATAAGTTGGACAAACCCTGATGAAGTTGTTTAGTAGTAGTACTGTGTACTGCTCTAGTACCCATGGAGACAAGTAAAACGCCTGTTGCAGCCTTGGAACTATCAACATGTGATGCAAACAAGCAGATGATTGTAAACATGGACACAACTGATGTTTCTACCAAGTTTCTGGATGAGATGAAGCAATTGGCAGCTATGGGAATCAACACCTAAAATGAACTCTTAATTTAACAAAACAAATTAATATTTGTCCACCGCTGTGAAGAAGATGACGTTGTCTGACTGAACGACAGGAAACAAACTCTTTGAAAGACAAATTTAATTACTCAATCAAGTGCATTTTCATGCACGAGACGTCAACACATATAGTGTTCTGAGCAGATTCATTGGAGACAGTATCAATTAGTATCCTTACCAGAAAGATTTCATTTAAGGTTGCTAGAATTTGATTTAAAGACTCTTCATTACAAGTTATGACTTCAGAGACCTCAAATTACTTAGTTTTAATATGCGACTTATTATTTTAACTTAAACACAGTGCAAATACATTAAATCAAGTCAGTATTGTGTTCAACTATAGTTCACTTCAAAGCAGGATTTATGCACAACAAGACGTCAACACATAAAGTGTTCTGAGCAGTTCATCCAAGACTCTTTCAATTAGTATCCTTACCAGAAAGATTTAATTTAAGGTTGCTAGAATTTGATTTAAAGACTCTTCATTACAAGTACGACTTCAGAGACGTCAAAATACTTGGTTTTAATATGCGACTTAATATTTTAACTTAAACTCTATTGAAAGTTCAAAATTTTGTATTTAATTGTTTTATTTGTAGGCGAATAAAGGCTGATGCTATTTTGGGGGCAAATCAACACAACCATTAACTGTACATTCAAATTGTAAAATAAAATAAAGAATTTTGTGATGAAAATTATCTTTAGGTTGATTTGCCCCAACTATGACTTTTGTCTCATTATTTGAGTCTTGTACTAGGCTGCCATGTTTGCCTTCCATGCAACGTGAATTGGGTGTGTATTTTTTTACGACAAAGTTTCATTGCGCAAAATAACTTGCTAAAAGCGACTCATATACGCACCCAATTGTATTGTGGGCAATAATGACAGCCTGAGGGTTCACCGTATCCCGGTAGAACCCTCCCCCACCCTGTGGGGACTTGCCATTTGGTCCCTATAGGGTGGGGGAGGGTTCTACCGGGATATGATGGGCCCTCTATATTTAAATGGGGAGGGGACACAAATAAGACACAACGTACAGAGAGGAGGTCCATTTCAAATTTTTTTTATTGAAAAAATTGGCCAAAAAAAAAGCAGAGTTGTGCAAACACCTGTGCCTGTCGGTGGTCCCCCTCGGCCACCTGGAACTCGTGATGACCTACAGACCCGAAGTACAATGGTCGATATGTTTTCTGTTCAGTGAAGTTCAATTAGATGTACCTCTAGTGGCCTACTTCAATGTTGTAATGTCTTACAAAACCTAACGAGCTAGACGCAATTTGTGCTGTGTTTTTGGCGCAAGTGTTGAGCAGAAGGTAGTTGTTGCTTGCTTAAATGAACTGATGCCCTCAAGAGTGCTAAGGATTTCACCGATTGTTGTTTCATAACCAAGCTGCACTGGTGGTGCCAAGAGATGACGACGCTTGTTCCAATGGGATCCTAACTCAACAGATGATGACGACTTCTATCCAGATGATGATGTGCTGGTCGGAGAAACATGTTCTGCAATGGCCACTAATTTCCCCCTTGCTTTTCATGGGGCTGCAATTCGGATGCTCAGATGTAGTCAACTGACAAAATGACTACAGTCAAACTTGTTTTTGACCAACTTTGATTTAAAACAAAGTTGAGGAGTGTGTGTAAAACACATAACACGTACCAAAAGCTTTGAGAAAATGATTGACGCAGACGTCACAATTTCTTTTAACAGTTTTAGTGCAATGAATAGTGACGTTTTCTCACTACATGTTTGCCAATAAATGATACTGGAGATGACATTGGATCAATATAACTTCTACCAAAAAGAGAACCGACTTTGACCATAATACCAAACAATTCAACACGTCTAAGATTAATCAAGACTAGCAACTGAGAGGACGTTTATTTCTTAATAGTGTTTGATTTTAAACCACTCTACACAACACTGGAATACGATGAAGGTTCACCAAAATTCAATTAGGAAATGCCAGGACTTGAGTTATTTGTAGTGCAAGTTGTTTTGTGGCCTTGCAATAAGAGAAAATATAACTTGCGTACATTTGATTCCCCCTCAAATTATTATCAAATAAAATGAGGGAGTGAATGATGTCACTTGGTGAAGATTTATCCTAACTTTGCCGACCACTATTGTGACGGAAACTAATTGCTAGGCTTAAGATTTTATGGGTTGATCACCACACAAGGGAAGTATGGGTAATTCACCACAGAAGTTGAAGTATGGGTAATTCACCACACAAGGGAAGTATGGATAATTCACCACAGAAGTTGAAGTATGGGTAATTCACCACACAAGGGAAGTATGGATAATTCACCACAGAAGTTGAAGTATGGGTAATTCACCACACAAGGGAAGTATGGATAATTCACCACAGAAGTTGAAGTATGGGTAATTCACCACACAAGGGAAGTATGGATAATTCACTACAGAAGTTGAAGTATGGGTAATTCACCACACAAGGGAAGTATGGATAATTCACCACAGAAGTTGAAGTATGGGTAATTCACCACACAAGGAAAGTGTGGATAATTCACTACAGAAGTTGAAGTATGGGTAATTCACCACACAAGGAAAGTGTGGATAATTCACTACAGAAGTTGAAGTATGGGTAATTCACCACACAAGGGAAGTATGGATAATTCACCACAGAAGTTGAAGTATGGGTAATTCACCACACAAGGGAAGTATGGATAATTCACCACAGAAGTTGAAGTATGGGTAATTCACCACACAAGGGAAGTATGGATAATTCACTACAGAAGTTGAAGTATGGATAATTCACCACAGAAGTTGAAGTATGGGTAATTCACCACACAAGGGAAGTATGGATAATTCACCACAGAAGTTGAAGTATGGGTAATTAACCACACAAGGGAAGTATGGATAAGTCACCACAGAAGTTGAAGTATGGATAATTCACCACAGAAGTTGAAGTATGGATAATTCACTACTGAAGTTGAAGTATGGGTAATTCACCACACAAGGGAAGTATGGATAATTCACCACAGAAGTTGAAGTATGGGTAATTCGCCACACAAGGGAGTATGTGTAATTTGCCACACAGGGGGGAAGTATGAGTAATTCACCACACAAATGAAAGTGTGGATATTTTACCATACAATGGAAGTATGGGTAATTCATCACACAAGAGGAAACTTATTTTTATTCCAAACACTGTTAAAAAGATTTAACTTCCCCATAAAACTTGAGACAAATTGATAACTTAACCTTTGAATGATATGTGACCTTTCTTGCAATTATTTCAATTTTGGCTGACCAATTTATGACCCTTGACACAAAAATGGAGATTGAGTTTAACAGGTAAAAACACTCGGCTATTACAGATTGAATGTTGACGAAATTGCCACTATGTGCATAATTGCGCCTAAGTATTTATCTTGAATTACATGCCACACAGGAACAAGTGTTTTGGTACCGGTAGTTGGCATAAATTTGAAACACTAAGTTTATTTGACAAACTGAGTGTTAATTTTCTCAAAGGTAAATGTGTTTACACAAAGAGTTTAGCAGGACTAAATGAAACTTGTACTAAAGTGGGACTGTTTGCCATTTGAAGTTGATAAAAGATTCTTGTTTTAAACTTGTAGAACAATTTTGACTTAAACTTTTCATCAGAAAAATTGCTTGTTCTAATCTTGCAAGCTGCTAACTATGTTTAAAAAAAACCACCATATTCTCAGATAAGATTTAAATGTTAACGGCTCAAGTGTTCAGTTTTACCTAGTCTGATTTTCAATTTCATATCCTAGCATAAGGTTTCAAATTGATGTCCTAAGCTATAAACTGTACTATAAAGTATAAACTTTTATAAACTTTCTGTATTGACGTTAGCTTAGAAAATTTGTTTAGTTCTACCTACAGTTTGAGTTAAAGAAGCATAAGTTGTTGTCTCAGTGTTTAGTTCTACCTAGTCTGATTTTCAAATTCATATACTAGTAAAAGCTTGATGTCCAAAGCTTTTAGTGAAGTATAAACTTTTATAAACTTTCTGTATTGACGTTAGCTTAGAAAATTTGCTTAGTTCTACCTAGTTTGAGTTAAAGAAGCATATTTTAAGGTAAAATTTATAAGTTATTGTCTCAAGTGTTCAGTTTTACCTAGTCTGATTTTCAAATTCATATTCTAGTTTAAGGTTTAAGTTTGATGTCCAAAGCTTTTAGTGAAGTATAAACTTTTATAAACTTTCTGTATTGACGTTAGCTTAGAAAATTTGCTTAGTTCTACCTAGTTTGAGTTAAAGAAGCATATGTTATTGTTTCAAGTGTTCAGTATTACCTAGTCTGATTTTCATTTTCATATCCTAGTATAAGGTTTAAGTTTGATGTCCAGAGCTTTTAGTGAAGTATAAACTTTTATAGACTTTCTCTATTGACTTTAGCTTAGAAAATTTGCTTAGTTCTACCTAGTTTGAGTTAAAGAAGCATATTGTAAGGTAACATTTATAAGTTATTGTCTCAAGTGTTTAGTTCTACCTAGTCTGATTTTCAAATTCATATTCTAGTACAAGGTTTAAGTTTGATGTCCCAAGCTTATAGAGAAGTATACATTTTTATAATCTATTTTCTGTACGAGCATTGGTTTGTAAATTTGCTTAGTTCTACCTAGTCTGATTTTAAAATAAGCATAATTTCGGATAAAACTTAAAAGTTATCGTCTTAAGCGTTTAGTTCTACCTAGTCTAATTTTCAAATTCATGCCTTACAAGTGTAATCATCTCATGCTTTCAGAGAATTTCTGTACAACTGTTGAATTGAAAATTTAGTTCTAGCTAGTCCGAATTAATTTTTAAATTGTTTTTTTAAATGTAATTGTCTGAAGCGTCTGGATCTTCCTAGTCTGATTTAAAATAAAGTCATATCCTAGAATAAGATTTTAGTGTGAATGTCACAAGCTTTTTAGAGAAGTAAAAATGTGTATGATCAACTTTCTGTATTGACGTTGCTTTGCAAATTAAAAATGTGATATCCTGCAGTAATTTGCCCTCGACCGAGACCAGACCCTAAGAACCTTGATGTAGACCTGACCATTGACCTCTTCTAAAAAAACAATTCAAAACAACTATAAATTATAGGAATCCAATGTCATCTTTGGTATCAAAAGGCAATAAAATGGGTGTAGTTCTTACTAGATAGTTTTGATGTGAAGTGGCATGACCAAGCAGAACATGTTTCTCCAGCCCTCATATCATCAACTGGATAGAAGTCCTCATCATCCACCGAGTCCAGATTCCATTGGCTCAAGCGAAGACATCTCAAAGCACCTCTTGATGGTTTCAAATGAACCCCAGTACAAACCTGTTTACTAAAGAACAAAAGAGTGACGTGACCAACAAAAGGATAAATGATAAGGAGCCCTCATCCCGACGTCTTGAGAGATCGACCAGAACGTTTTAGGGACCAACCACTAGCTTCCAGCTCGTGCCCTAGTATGAATGTATGCTTCCAAAAATGCTCGCTCTAGCTCGTCAAATTTTGTAAGGCATTACACCAGTGAAGGAGAACACTAGCGGTACATCTAAGTGAATTTCACTGAACAGAGAACATACCGTCCATTGCATCCGGGCCAGCAGGACCACCACTTGTTCCAGGCAGCCGAGGGGTCCACCGACAGGCACAGGTGTTTGCACAACTCTGCTGATGAGTTTTTCTCAGAATTTTTATACAAACATAAAGAAACTCATCAGAATGAGCTGCTCATACACAATGAGTCCATGTTTTAAAATTTGAAAATTTTAAGAGAAAAAAATACAAAAAATAATGAGCATTTTGTGTGGTTTTACCTTAACTTGTGAAAGATATTCCCAATATCTTTCGGAGTAAAAACCTTATGAGACTAAATAAATAAATGAATTTTGCAATTCTTTTTAATGATAGAAATGTCCATATCTCTGCAAGATACTGAGATTTCCATAGTTTTTGTTTTTCGTGTTTAGTCAATTTCAGAGACAAAGTTAATGACTTCGCTCGTAAGAAAAGCCATTATTTTAATGAAAACATAGCTCTTTTGCATGGTCTCATTTTATGGTAGGAGCAACTCGTGCATTACAGTACTTAATTACACTATAACACAAAGACATATGATTCAGAAAAGGCAGTATGTTTGAATAATTTTACCTGTTAAAATAGATGAGAACCAGCTTGTATTTGTCAATTATATCCATCGAAAAGTTCTGGACAGTTTCAATCAGAGTGCTCTCTCTGACTGGTAAAACTGTTTCCCTAGAAGACAATCAGAGTGCACTGATTATCCGCAAGGAAAGGTATCAATTATATTCATCCAAAAGTTCTGCAAACATTTTGTTTAAAATTTCTCTGAACAGTTTCAATCAGAGTGCTCTCTGACTGGTAAAACTGTTTCCCAAGGAGACAATCAGAGTGCCCTGATTATCCGCAAGGGAAGGTTTTTCTTTGATTTTTCTACGAATTATTTGTTAATTTTGCATGTATAACTTGGAATCTGAATCATACACCTTTGTGCAGGAAAGGGATGGATCTTGGAACAAAAGGGGAAATTTTGAGTGACTCACCACACAGGGAGAAGTGTGATAAAGTCTTAACACAAGTCAAAGTGGTTATTTCACCACACAAGGTGAAGTATGGATATTTCACCACACAAGTGTTAAGTGTGAGTAGTTCACAACACAAGGGAAGTGTCATATATACCACAGCGTAAAGAATGGTTAGATCACCACACAAGGAAAAGTGTGAGAAATTCACCAGACAAGATCACTTTGGCACACCACTGAAACGTTGACTAATTTACAATACTAATTTTTACTTTGACTCCTAAGAATTTATGTACTTTCTTAGACACAAACTATTTCAGGCATTTTGACAAAAAAGAGGACATTTCCTTGCATAGCAAGACTTTGAAGTAGGGGTAGATCACCACACAAAGGAAGTATGAGTGATTCACCCCACAAGGAAATGTTTAGATGATTCATGACACAAGGGAAGTATGAGTAAAGAAATTAAATCACACTTGTGGGAAATATGGGTAGATCCTCATCAAGCCCAGAAGAAGATATAGAATATATTCACAACACAAGTGAAAGTGTTGGTAACTCACATTAAAATAGAAGTATTGGTAATTTACCACACAAGTGAAAGTGTTGATAACTAACCATAAAATGGAAATATTGGTAGTTCATTACACAAGTGAAAGTGTTGATAACTAACCTTAAAATGGAAATATTGGTAGTTCACAACACAAGTGAAAGTGTTGATAACTAACCATAAAATGGAAATATTGGTAGTTCATTACACAAGTGAAAGTGTTGATAACCTTAAAATGGAAATATTGGTAGTTCACAACACAAGTGAAAGTGTTGGTAACTCACATTAAAATAGAAGTATTGGTAATTTACCACACAAGTGAAAGTGTTGATAACTAACCATAAAATGGAAATATTGGTAGTTCATTACACAAGTGAAAGTGTTGATAACTAACCATAAATGGAAATATTGGTAGTTCATTACACAAGTGAAAGTGTTGATAACTAACCATAAAATGGAAATATTGGTAGTTCATTACACAAGTGAAAGTGTTGATAACTAACCATAAAATGGAAATATTGGTAGTTCATTACACAAGTGAAAGTGTTGATAACTAACCATAAAATGGAAATATTGGTAGTTCATTACACAAGTGAAAGTGTTGATAACTAACCATAAAATGGAAATATTGGTAGTTCATTACACAAGTGAAAGTGTTGATAACTAACCATAAAAGAGAAGTATTGGTAATTTACCACACAAGTGAAAGTGTTGATAACTCACCACAAAATGGAAATATTGGTAGTTCATTACACAAGTGAAAGTGTTGATAACTAACCATAAAATGGAAATATTGGTAGTTCATCACACAAGTGAAAGTGTTGATAACTAACCATAAAATGGAAATATTGGTAGTTCATCACACAAGTGAAAGTGTTGATAACTAACCATAAAATGGAAATATTGGTAGTTCATCACACAAGTGAAAGTGTTGATAACACACCACAACAGGGGAATACTGGAAATTTAACACACAAGAGTAGGTATGGACCAGATCATTGCCACATCCCTGAAATGTTTACTTATCTACAAAAGTAATCAATTAAATACACCTTAAATATTAAGTCAAATTTTTTTTGACACCTAATGAACCTATTCAGACACAAAAGTGTCCCCTCAGGCATGCAACTCTACATTTTGACAATAAGAAGACATTTCAAGGCACAGCAAGAATTTGTACTGTGTTTTTTTAAATTTTCAATGGCTGAGAAAACCAAAACCATACAAATCAGCTGACCGGCTGAAAAGTTGCATGCCTGGTAATTGCTGATGAATGAGATGGGCGAAAACCCTGCAAAACCCCTTTGGGGGAAAAAAAATGGGCGAAAGTCCCATCCGGCTCCAATCTAGCTATGGCAACCAAGTTTGTCAACTCCATTCATCAGCATACACCTAAATTGAATGAGCTAATTAAATGTGCTAGCAAACATAACTAACTAAGCCTATAACTCAACGTTTCAATTTGGAACTTTGATGATTCACTAGGGAAAGTGTGAGCAAACCACCACACAAGGGTAAGTGTGAGCAACTCATCACACAGGGGAAAGTGAGCAATTTACCACACAAGGGAAAGTGTGAGCAACTCACCACACAAGGGAAAGTGAGCAATTTACCACACAAGGGAAAGTGTGAGCAACTCACCACACGGGGAAAGTGTGAGCAACTCACCACACAAGGGAAAGTGAGCAATTTACCACACAAGGGAAAGTGTGAGCAACTCACCACACGGGGAAATGTGGGTATTTCACCACACAAGGGAAGTATGGGTAATTCACCACTCAAGGGTAAGTGTGAGCAACTCACCACACAACAGTAAGTGTGAGCAACTCACCACACGGGGAAAATGTGAGCAATTTACCACACAAGGGTAAGTGTGAGCAATTTACCACACAAGAGAAAGTGTGAGCAACTCACCACACGGGGAAGTCTGGGTATTTCACCACACAAGGGGAAGTACGGTTAATTCACCACACTCTGGATGTGCACCTTTCAATCTTGAAGACAATGATGCTCTTTCAAGAAAAGCTTTCATTATCTTGGTGAAATTACAATAAACCTTCAGATCCATCCCAGATACAAGTAGTTACAAATTAAATGCTACAAATAACACTAAATTCCTCTTAATAGACACGGCATCTCCACTGTTGATGAACGGCAACTTGAATGAAGATCCAACACTCTCTGTCTGGATTAGTCGATCTGTAGATGATGAAAGAAAGGAAAGAGAAAAAAATTAAGTATTTATGTTGAGAAAACTATTAATTAAACCATAATATATCTTACCAAATTTTCTTCAAGCAGCGTTCTTCCTTAACAGTGGTCTGCTGGTCAGATGCCAGTTAAAACACCCGAGGACAGTCAAACTTTATTCTAAGTTCCCCGGCTGGCTAGTTCAGTGTTGAAAAGCATGTCTATTTCATTTGAAATATGGGCTAGTGAAAAAGCTGCTAGACTAGTTAAATGATAAGCTAACTAGTCCTGCTGGCCAGTCACTAAAAAAAGTTCAGGGTAAACCCTGTCAAGGTATGAGACGTCATTGATTTTTGGAAGAACAAATCAATTCCAATGCAATAGTGTCAATAAACACACTTCACAAGTAACAAGTGAACATTTCATCAGATAAAGTGGGCAAGTTTTCTAGAAACAATCAACATTACGGCTTATACTATGACAGGGATTTTGTGTACGCCCATAATGCAGAGCTGCCAACATTTGCATCTTGCAATCAGGGAGATTTTGTACAACAATCAGTGGCATATACAGAATTACGTTCAACATAATAGGGGAAAAGTTCCCATAATCAGGTAGATTTTCAATTTTCTTCATCGGAACATGGAAAGATTGGTTTACTTTCAGGGAACTTTCTGCAAAATCAGAGACTGAGTTGGCAGCTCTGATAATGAGTTCAAAGTGTATAGCATGATTTTGCAAACTGGAACCAGAAATCAAGTGGTGGAGTTTGGGGGTCAATTTTCTTGTACATGCGATTATTTTAGAACAACTGGCACAGATTTGTCAAAACAGGAATGAGGTTTGGTGTAGGTGAAAATTCCTACAAACTGGTTTGGGTTCCCCCTTATTCTACACCTAAAACCTCCGCAATGTTTCAATTCAGGATGTTTAGAGACTCAGTGCATGACCAGAAATTATAGCTACATGTTTGGACAAAATGTGAACAATTTCTTTCTCCCTTGATGACCGATTTACTTCTTTTTGAGAAAATTTGAAGGCTCAAGGATGTTTTTAGAAAATCCTGAAATCAGGAAAAATCCCGAGAAATCACATGCCTGTCATAAGTAAAATTTCACAGGAGAGGTTTTCCCTGGGCTTCCAATCTTGAACTCAAGAACAATCTACATGGGATTTCTATGCCACCCAATGAGTTACACCCAGGCATACAAACTGCAGTTTGGCACAGTAATGTTGTTTTTCAATTTTCACCAATATTGTACAGCTCAGAAACCCCAAAGGACAAAATCAGCTGATCTGCTGTGAGTTGCATGTCCGACACCGTAGGGTGAACCCCAAGTTGTACAAGTTTTCCTTAGAGTTTTTAAACACAGCTTTTTTATCAAAACCAAAAATGTGTCCTACCTTTTTAAGTTGATTGATATGTCCAGGCAGCTGCAACTCTGTATGAAGATCCAACACTCTCTGTCTGGATTATAGTTCATCTGCAGAAGATAAAAACAAGAAATGTGAAAATTAAATTAAGTTATGTAATTTTCTGAATGCCTCAAACGTAAACTGGGTGAATTCTTTGGCTTGCCCATTATGTTGTCGCTAATAATTGTTTACTTTAATTTGTTCATTATTTTGAAAATACAAAAATGATGAGAATATTCTTTGAGATGGGAATTAATTTCCATCCTCTAGTTTTCAATAATCACACCATACCACAGACCTTGTGAAATTTCATCAAAATCAGTGGTCCCATTTCAGTGAAAAAAACGGTTTATGCATTGTCTGGGATTTTTAACTGAGCTTATTTCAGTTGTGGCAATTGAAATAAACGATACAGTTTTTTGGGGCCTCAAATGCTTTTTCCTTGACTTTGAAAGTATTTCAGATGGAATTATTTATCCGGAGGATTGGAATGGGTTTGAACTTTATAATCCGATCCCAGATTATAACCAATCGTTATATTCAGGCATGCAACTGCAGTTTAAAACAAAAAGACTTTGTACTGTGTTTTTCAATTTTCAATGGCTCAGCTTTGAAACCAAATACGAGGAAATCAGCTGATCAGCTGAACAATTGTGTGCCTGTGTTTATTATAAAATTACAAATCCTGTACTTTGTCTTCAAATATAGCTTACATGATTCTCCCAAAGTTTTTTCAAACCTGTGGGGGTATTCTGGACCCAATTTTTGTAAGTTTGGCCTAAGCATGCTGAATTGAAATGAGGTCCTCGGAGTGTTTTTTACTTGGTGTTTATTATAATAATAAATAAACATGACATTTATATAGTGCCTTTTACCAGAGGATGCAAAGCGCTGGGACTACAAATTTTTTCCTGCAAGGTATATGTGGAGTTACGTTTGAAGTATGAGGCCTAGTCATTTATAGCACCATGCAATGGTTTACAAGGTGCTGTGGCGCAATATATGCTGCCGATCAGACCAAGAACACCGGGGCGAACCGCTTCTCTTTACGATAAGTGCACTGGGTTATTTTACGTGCATTACACAACACACGGGACCAACGGCTTTACGTCCCATCCGAAGGACACCGGGGCGAACCGCTTCTCTTTACGATAAGTGCACTGGGTTATTTTACGTGCATTACACAACACATGGGACCAATGGCTTTACGTCCCATCCGAAGGACGAAGCATGTGGTTAAGTGTCTTGCTTAAGGACACAAGTGTCACGACTGGGATTCGAACCCACACTCTGCTGATCAGAAACACCAGAGCTTGAGTTCGGTGTTCTTATCCGCTCGGCACTTTTGTTTAAAGCCCTAATCTAGGACATTCTAAATGGTGCCCCCCCCAAAAAAAACCCAAACAAACAAACGAAAAACACCACTTTTTGTGTGTGCGTGTATCAACGGCAATTTGCGAATATCGGCAAGCAATTTGCGCATATTGGCCTGATACGCTAGCTTGCGCATGGGGAAAACCCTGATACCTCATCTAAAATAAGGGGAACCTTTCAAGGTTGTGTTTAAAATGGAGTTCATCATACCTTTGATTGTATTCAGATTCCTTGGAGTCTAGTCCTCAAGGTGTAGTTTAGGTTTCTGTCTGCAAGTGGGGGGACTCTCAAGAAGGCTTGAGCAAGAGGGTTGGTCGACTCTGAGGGTTCACTTCTCCAAGGGGTTCACTAGCAAAGGATGACCCATCAGCTCCCTGAGTTCCTCTAAGCATCATCTCAGGATTCTGTTTTGTCAGAAAGAAATATGAGAACAATAAATACATGCTTACACAGTATATCTTTGCCACACAATCACACAATTGTACAGCAGAGCTGCCAACTCTCCCCGATTCTGCAGAAAGCTCCCTGAAAGTATAAACCAGTATATCCATGTTCTGATGAACAAATTTGAAGATCTCCCTGATTATGGAAACTTGTTCCCTCTTATGTTGAATGTAATTCTAAATATATCTCCCTGATTGTTGTACAAAATCTCCCTAAAACAAAGATGCAAATGTGGGCAGTTCTGTTGTACAGCTCTAATTATTCTTAGGCACTTTGTGTGCAAGTGTTGATCATATTTGTATGTATTATTAGTGGGGGCTTGGGGGGGGGGAAACTGCCCTCTAAAATTCAGGAAAAACAGTAAGGGAAAATTAGGGCACAGCAAGACAAAAATAAAATACATTGGACAGAGAAAGCAAAATTACTATATATCCGATATTAGAAATGTTTTTATCGGGGTGTCATGTGGCCGAGCAGTTTAGAGCATCGAATTCAAGTTCCAATGGTTAAATCATCGGGGTGTTGGTTCAAATCCCGGTCATGACACTTGTATCCTTGAGCAAGATACTTCACTATAATTGCTTCTCTTCACCCAGGGGTATAAATGGGTACCTGCAAGGGTAGAGGTTAATATTGTGTTCGAAAAGCCTTTGGAGCGCCACGGCAGCTCGGGCTGTATACTCCCCAGGGAGCTGAGAAAGATTACAGGAATGTTATTGGCCCAATGACCAGGGCACTAATGTAAAGTGCATTGAGATGTTATTGTGAAATGCGCTATATAAGAAATAGTTATTAATCTGTGTAAAATTTTGTGCATATATCAACCCCTTCTGCCCTACTTAACCAAAGAGTCCCCATACGCCCATATTTTTCCTGGCTGATAAACTAAGCTAGGTGGCAAACATTTAAACTGATGATTGAAGCAAAAAATGTACGCAATGCGCAAGTATTCCATCAACACAACCAATTCAATACATAGACAGCGTTCTCCTCATAACAGTGGTCCGTTGGCAAAATGCCAGCTATATACACTGAGGACAAGCCAATTACATTCTGTCCAACTGGTCCTGTTGGCTAGTTTGCTTCCAAAAGCTATAAATTCCCATAATCAGGTAGATTTTCAATTTTGTTCATCGGAACATGGAAAGATTGGTTTACTTTCAGGGAACTTTCTGCAAAATCAGAGACTGAGTTGGCAGCTCTGATAATGAGTTCAAAGTGTATAGCATGATTTTGCAAACTGGAACCAGAAATCAAGTGGTGGAGTTTGGGGGTCAATTTTCTTGTACATGCGATTATTTTAGAACAACTGGCACAGATTTGTCAAAACAGGAATCAGGTTTGGTGTAGGTAAAAATTCCTACAAACTGGTTTGGGTTCCCCCTTATTCTACACCTAAAACCTCCGCAATGTTTCAATTCAGGATGTTTAGAGACTCAGTGCATGACCAGAAATTATAGCTACATGTTTGGACAAAATGTGAACAATTTCTTTCTCCCTTGATGACCAATTTACTTCTTTTTGAGAAAATTTGAAGGCTCAAGGATGTTTTTAGAAAATCCTGAAATCAGGAAAAATCCCGAGAAATCACATGCCTGTCATAAGTAAAATTTCACAGGAGAGGTTTTCCCTGGGCTTCCAATCTTGAACTCAAGAACAATCTACATGGGATTTCTATGCCACCCAATGAGTTACACCCAGGCATACAAACTGCAGTTTGGCACAGTAATGTTGTTTTTCAATTTTCACCAATATTGTACAGCTGAGAAACCCCAAAGGACAAAATCAGCTGATCTGCTGTGAGTTGCATGTCCGACACCGTAGGGTGAACCCCAAGTTGTACAAGTTTTCCTTAGAGTTTTTAAACACAGCTTTTTTATCAAAACCAAAATGTGTCCTACCTTTTTAAGTTGATTGATATGTCCAGGCAGCTGCAACTCTGTATGAAGATCCAACACTCTCTGTCTGGATTATAGTTCATCTGCAGAAGATAAAAACAAGAAATGTGAAAATTAAATTGAGATATGTAATTTTCTGAATGCCTCAAACGTAAACTGGGTGAATTCTTTGGCTTGCCCATTATGTTGTCGCTAATAACTGTTTACTTTAATTTGTTCATTATTTTGAAAATACAAAAATGATGAGAATATTCTTTGAGATGGGAATTAATTTCCATCCTCTAGTTTTCAATAATCACACCATACCACAGACCTTGTGAAATTTCATCAAAATCAGTGGTCCCATTTCAGTGAAAAAAAACCATTTATGCATTGTCTGGGATTTTGTGCAAGTTTAACTGAGCTTATTTCAGTTGTGGCAATTGAAATAAACGACAGAGTTTTTTGGGGCCTCAAATGCTTTTTCCTTGACTTTGAAAGTATTTCAGATGGAATTATTTATCCGGAGGATTGGAATGGGTTTGAACTTTATAATCCGATCCCAGATTATAACCAATCGTTATATTCAGGCATGCAACTGCAGTTTAAAACAAAAAGACTTGTACTGTGTTTTTCAATTTTCAATGGCTCAGCTTTGAAACCAAATATGAGGAAATCAGCTGATCAGCTGAACAATTGTGTGCCTGTGTTTATTATAAAATTACAAATCCTGTACTTTGTCTTCAAATATAGCTTACATGATTCTCCCAAAGTTTTTTCAAACCTGTGGGGGTATTCTGGACCCAATCTTTGTAAGTTTGGCCTAAGCATGCTGAATTGAAATGAGGTCCTCGGAGTGTTTTTTACTTGGTGTTTATTATTTGTTCTAAAAGCCCTAACTGTCCTTTAAAGCCCTAATCTAGGACATTCTAAATGGTGCCCCCCAAAAAAACAAAAAAACAAAAACAAAATTGAAAAACACCACATTTTGTGTGTGCGTGTATCAACGGCAATTTGCGAATATCGGCAAGCAATTTGCGTGTATCGGCCTGATACGCTAGCTTGTGCATGGGGAGAACCCTGATACCTCATCTAAAATAAGGGGAACCTTTCAAGGTTGTGTTTAAAATGGATTTCATCATACCTTTGATTGTATTCAGATTCCTTGGAGTCTAGTCCTCAAGGTGTAGTTTAGGTTTCTGTCTGCAAGTGGGGGTGACTCTCAAGAAGGCTTGAGCAAGAGGGTGTTGGTCGACTCTGAGGGTTCACTTCTCCAAGGGGTTCACTA